>JAOXJP010000012.1:4905535-4919688 GCA_025762735.1 Platanus orientalis | reverse complement strand
AAGGCTTTAAACAGAGCGGAATGGCGGAACAGGATTCATGTAACCGACCCCAAATAGTTGGGATAAGGCTGTTTGTTTGTTGTTGTTGTTGTTGTTGTTGGGTAGGAGAAATTCCAGCCATAGAAGATCTTGCTAATAGTTCCAACCTTCTACTTAGGTCTCCCCTTGGGTGCCTCTTATAATAATATTTGGAATCCAGAGATAAAAGATGCAGAAAAGGTTATCAGGATGAAAGAGTTCTTATTTATCCAACGGAGGAAAGCTCACCCTCATTAAGGCATCCCTAGCAAGTATCCCGACTTACTTCCTCTCCCTTTTTGTAATTACATGATATGTGGCCTGAAGAATCTAAAAAAATAAATAAAGTCAAAGGGATTTCTTGTGAAAAGAGTGAGAGGAAGCATCTCATTATCATCTAGTGACCTACGACTCAGTTTGTAAACCTAAAAGTAAAGGAGACGTCACTATTAAACTAGTCGGTCTCACCAATAGGTCTCTCCTATGCAAATGGTTGTAGCGCATATGGGAAAAGGATAGGTTGTGGAAGAGTAACATATTGGCTAAGTTTGGCACTATAAGTGAGTGGGAGGGGAGAGAGGTCTCTTCTCCTTATGGTACGGTCTCTAAAGAGGAATCATGAAGAGTATTAGTAAGTTAAGGATAGTATTGCTTAAAGATAGAAAATGACAAGAAAATGCTTTTTGGCAAACATACTTGATGGGGAGATGTGCCACTAAAGTTAGTGTACCCCTAAATTTATGGTGTGGTTTCAAATAAGAGCGCAAAGGCATTTAATGACATAACTTAAAGCCAAGAAGTGACTGTGTGGCAGCCGACGCTTAGAAGACCTCTGAATGATTAAAAAACACTCATATTGTCAATATGCTCAGCCATTTGAAGAGGTCCTGTATTCAACCTGATTCTAAGGACAAAGAACATGGAGAATGCACCCTAGCAGGATATTTACAGCTTGTTCTTGCTTTGAGATGTTTTTCTCTACCAAGAACAAGGTAATAGAAATACCCTTAAGCATCAAAAAGTAAAGAAAGTAAAAGTGGTTTCATACTATAAAATATAGGCCAACTATTCTAACAAAGGGGAAAGAATGAGCCCTAGTAGAACTAATCTACCTTCCAAGCATTAATTATAGGAAGTTTTTTAATTGTTGGGATGCCAAATTCATTTCTGTATAGCAGTGGCCTTCATGAGTGCCCATGGATCACAAGGGCATTTTTTTGGATTGTATGTCCCAGTTAAATATGTTTTGTTTTGCTAGAATTTGTTATGTTAATAGGAACTGTAACAAGCAGGCACATGATATAGCACAATCTGCTCTGGGTGATATGGGTTGTATGCATTCCACTCTGCAATTTCCCTTATGTTGGTTCTGAGTGAAGTGGAAGCATCTTTCATCAAAAAAAAAGAAAAAAGTCTTTATTATAGACTGCATATATATTAGCCCGAATTGAATGATGGGTTATTGACGCGAACATAATTAAGAGGTTGATGTATGTACCACCCCCCAAGAGAATCAAGTTCAAGAAGGTCCCAAATGATGGGCTAGTTTAAGTGTTTTAAGGATGGGACAATAACAAAATCAATAAGGCTTGAAATTCAAGGTTAATTTAGGGATTCAGGACAATCCCATAGCTTACTTTTAGCCTAAGTTTTCTAAGGTCAAAACTTGACTTTTTGGCTAGATTTTGGTTTCTTTAGAAGGGTTATTCAGTTACCCTTCAAAAGAGACCAAGATTGTGCAAATCCGAGGTGATTTGGGAGAGTTATGACCAAATTACTAGAGGGGTATTGGTAAGTGACGGGAATAGTGTTCTAGAAGTTTTAAGTTTAGTGTCCTAGTTAAAATAGGATTTCTATTTTTTTATGTTTAACAGCTTATATAAAGGGTTGCACAGCATGTGATAGTTAGTTGATGAATTTTTAATAAAGAATTGGTTTTATGAAACCCACATGTGGTGGTGTTATCCCCTCCCTCCTATGGTGAAGCCGTGGGCTCCCTAGGTCTATCCCCCTCTTTCTTCTTTTACTTTCTTATTCCTCCTCTCTAATCTCTTCTTCTTCCCTCTTATCATTATCTTGATTCTTACTTTCTTTTTGATTTTCTGTTGAAATATCTTCCATTCCAGAAGATCAAGATTACAAAATTTATAGCAATATACAAAATCAAGACTGGTTCCTAGAGTAGCTTCTTCAACCAAATTGCAGGCTACAAACAAAGGTCTTTAACTGCTGTTTTGAATAGGTTTCTCTCTTATCTTCTCCTTTATATTACTTAAAAGTCTATTATTGATCTGTTAATAAAATCCTGAGCTTTTAGTGCTTAAATTAGAGCTTATGCTTGATTTTAACAGATTTTCTGGGTACCATTAATGTCAAAATTGCCCCCTCCCCTATTCTTCCCCTTTTTGTAATTTATTTTTAGGGTTTCTCTCTCCCATGTGTCCCCTATCTAAACCACAAGCCCCATTAAATTCCCATTGGATTTGGTCTATTTCTTGATCAATCTTTCTTGAATTGTTTTCTGGTTTCTTGATTAAAGAATTCTGCACATCTGAAATTTTATAATTTCATATACTAAAACACATCAGAATCTTATGAAATTTTATATGGCGATATATTAGATGGTCATTTCATACCTTATAAATCTTCAGAATTTTTACGCATGGTCAGGGGTATTTTGGTAATTTTGTGTCTACCCAGAAATTCCAGAATTACTGTTATTGGGTTCTTGCTTCTATCCTCTCCTCTTTTCCTTCTTTAATTCTTCTAAAATTGCTTATCTTGATCCTTGATTTCTTTTTTCAACTCTTCCCTTTCTTTTGAGTGAGGATATTTAAAGTAACCCTAATCACTTTCTTGAAACCCCTTCTTGATTCTTAAATTTGTATTTGCTTCCACATTTATTTTTTTATTTTTTTATTTTTTGACTATTTGGGCAATATCCTACATCAGTTATCCATTATGAATAACTATCACATATTCAAATGAATTATTCATTGATCATGTTTTGTAGTTCCACATGCAAGTTAAGCGTAAAAATGGTTATCTTTATGTGCAGTTGGTGGCTTAGTTGGTCAGTATGCAATTGTTATGGTTGTTGAGTTGTAGGTCATTCCCCTGGCAGTAGGGCAGTGGCCACATGGTTGTATTCTCATATCTCAATTGTAATACTATCATGATTCTTTTGCTTATCAAAAACATTCTGCTATAGGACAAAAAATTCAGTCATTAGAAGTTGATGTGGATAACAATGCAAGACTAATGTATGTGCCACCCCACAAGAGGGCTAGATTCAAGCTAGCATGTTATGTGGGGTTAATAAGGGTCTTGTAAGGGGGGTATAACATTTTATGTGTCCATGTGATAAGGTCAATAGTGTTAAGGTCTTTTTGAGTTTTTTTTAGAAAGTAATCACGTCACTTACCTTTAGCCCAAGTTTTCGACGTCAAAACTTACCCTTTTGGTTTGATTTTGGTGTCATTAGATAAGTTATTCAGTTACCTTTCTAATGAGACCAAGATTGCGCAAATCCAATGTGATTTGGGAAAGTTATGACTAAAGTACTATAGGGGAATATCAATGAATGACATGAATGGTGTTTTGGGTCAATAAGTCAAAGTGTGGGGCCCACTAATATGCTGGTTGACAGCTCCTAATTCCCACACCTTATAGTAGTTTTAATTTTAGGAAAGTTTGTTTTAAAAAATTTTATATTTTAGAAAACTTGGCTAGCAACTTTAGGATTTTTAGGAACTTTTTAATTTTAGCAGCTTCCTAATTGTTTAAGGTTGTGAGCCTATTTAAAGGCACCCCCTCTCCCATAATTTTACAGTGAAGAATTTTAAGAATTGTGTTGAATTATGTGGTAGCTTCCTAAGATGTAGTTGTAGCCCTGTTCTCCCCTCGAAGGGTTGATGTCATCTCCTAGGCTCTCATTTCTTTCTCTCCATGTGAGTTGTAGCACACCATGGTGCACACGTGAATACCTCTCACCCTCCCCCTCTCTCACCTCCTCTCCTAGGCATCTCTCTTATCTTCTTCTCCTTCATTCTGTCTTTTCTTCTCTTTCTCTTTCTCTTCTCCTATATTCTTTTTTATCTTCTTCTTCCTCTAAAGATTCCCTGCAGGTTTTTATCACAACCTCCATTAAAGAACCTACTATTTTCAACAATTTCATGATTTAAACTAGCAAAACTTGTTTTCAAATACCATGAAATTTGGACTGTAGAACCTCCGTGCATTTTAAAAACTACAGTAAAATTTTCGGAATTTTCTGATGCATCAGAAGCGCATTTTGGTACTCTTCAGATTTTCAGTCTAAAATTAAAGAAATACTCTTTTGGGTTCTTTTCTTCTCTTTTCTTATTCTAATTCCTCCTAATCCCTGTTTTATTATTCTATTCTCTGATTTCTAAAATTTAATGGCTACTTATGTGGGTTTTTAAATTCCATTCTTGAAATTTTGCTCCCGCAATTTAATTGGGCAATTATTTGAGGTTCTTTGGAATATCCTACATCAATTTTGGTATCTTCCCTGTTGTGCTGCATCAGAAGTAGTTCATTCTGAGTAATCCAATTCCAGTTCAAAAAAGAATATTACAACAAGCAAAGATGATGCATAATAGGAAAGAAACACATGATCATGAATGAAGATATCGGCATCCAATATGTTACAGCATTTCAAATGAACTACATCCACAGACAGCACAGTAAACTGCTTCTAATAAAAATATAAAACACTTCAACTGAAAAATTATTTGTACTTGAACTGGATCACTCTAAGCAGCAGTAATCTTACCATAAGGAGATTGATGGAAGATGCCTCCAAATGCTTATTTCCAATATCTTTCTTGGAAAGATGGTTTAAAATACAGCGCACATGCTCTGAGCTAAATATATTAAACAAGCATTTTGCAGAGAGTATTCTCAAAAATTCATAATGCAAATGCTTATCCCCTATCTTTTTAAGAAATTTATCCTGAAAACAAAAACCAGAAATTGCATAATTAGAAATGAAGAAGTATTCAATCAGAAGCCAACCAAAAAAGAAGCACCCTATAAGAAAAACATAAAAGCATTAAAAAATCTAATGCCATAAATTAAAAGAATAAAGAGACGAAAACTAGTTCTCAAAGCATACAGAAGGATGTTCTAAAGAAAAGCTTATAATCCACACACTGAACCATAGATACACCTTTGTTCAATAAATAAATTTATACAAAATACACATCATCTATAACAAGGAAAAGCAAGTATGCGGGGATTTCCCTTGTTCTGAGATCAAGAAATGGCTTGGCGGATAAAATTGCTAAATGGGGTTTTTCTTTACCCAATGTTGTTAGATCTAAGGAGCTGCCTGATGTTCTAGGTTAGCCTTGTGCCCCTTTGTATTGTTTCTTTTCTTTGTTTTCTCAATAAATCGTCATTTATCAAAAACTAATAATAATCAAACGGCCTACTGACAATTGAAAACTTGTGAACTCTGATAGAAATCGCTAGTATATATAATGAATCACACTGGAAACAAAGACTATATTCTAATATGTGGTTTAACACTTCACGAAATGAAATGAAAAATCCCACACATGCATGTAAATAACAGAAAGAAGTAAAGGTAAATAATAACTCACTCTAGCAGACTGAGCATTTATAATTGTTTCCCCATCCAATAATTGCTGAAATGCATTAAAAATGCTATTATCCTTCATTTGGTGCAATTTGTTGAAGCATTCTTCTGCTTTAGAAGGATCAGCAAAGGATGCTGACATTTTCACAAATGAAGATTTAATTCTCTTCTGCACTTCTTCTGACACATTCTCCTGCATTATCCAATAATAATGCTTCATGAACTAAAATCCACAAAATATAAAACTATAGATCACAATGTCATGAACCACCCTCCCAAAAAAAGCATCTTCTACTAGAGCAACCCACATAACAGCAAGACATGGAAGTAGAAACACCACAGGAAACAGAATGTCACTATCAACTTATACAAGTTAATGAAGCAAGATATGTTTTATGTATAGCTAGCTAGTTTTCATAAAGTCTTGATATAACCATGATGAAGTTAATTCAAGGACATAAAGAGCGGATGTTTTCCCATGTTGATGAAAAATTCCCGAAATGAAATAATATAAAAGTTAGGAGAACCATGTTTGCTAATTAGGTCTGCGAATGGGGTTCAGATAAGATGAGGTTTGATGCAGAAACCACTCCAATAACAATCTGGCAGACCCAGACCCAATCAGATATGAAAAATGGAAGTAATATCCAATCCAATATGTATAACAGGGGTCATTGACCTGGAAATGAATAATTGGAACAATAGTCCTATCTGACATGTAAAAAAGGATCCTGGACCCAATGTGACAATAAACATTTTAAATTGCATTTATACTATATATACAGAATAGAACCCTTTGGGGTTAAACCCATGACCTCTTAAACTCCCCTTACAGGTAGGGCTATCAATGAGCCGAGCCTGAGCCTACAATTAGGCTTGTTTAACTAAGTGAGCTGAGCTGAGCTGCACTAGGCTCAGCTCACTAAAAGCTCGGTTCGTTAAGGGTATTATATATGTATAATATATATGTAGACATAGCTTGTTATACAATATATGTAACGAAGCAAGTCATTGGCAAAAGTGGTGTGACCAATATGAGATCACACGACGGGCTGACATGTGGGGTTTAGAGGGTTAAAAGCATTAAAAAAAATAAAGAATAAAGAATTTCTGTAGCAAATTTTTCTGTAGTTTTTTGTAGCAAGAACAAAAGGGTCTGGAATTCTCCAGTTCTCAACACCCTTTTGATCTTTAGGTCTGGAATTTCTTTAAATCAAAACCACTCCAATACCACCTAAAATTCAGTGGATAAAAAAGATGCACGTACAAAATGCACAAGAGTTAAACAACCTTCAACAAAATGACTATTGATGCTGGGGCTAAATTAGTATGCGGGAAACAAACTTTGAATCATACTGTATTTTCATATTGACAAATGCATGTTATGCAAATTCTTTTGAATCAAGTGAGATATTCCAGTGTATTACCTTCTCTTTTTTCCGGAGAGCCAAATAAACTTGCATCTCCATCTGCAACCTGAAACAAACAAAATATATGAAGTAAAGTCATTTGCACTACTAAGTCTAGCAGCAGTTAAGTATCAATACCTCTGTTTCTGAGATAAAATGGAATTTAATGCCTTTACATGAGGAGTTGAGAATAATGAGAAGAAAGATATCCAGTGTGAGATCCGCTCCTCAACAGAAAGAGGAGCTGGAAAAAGATCATCTGCAAGCACAAGCTCCATGTTTTGGGGCCTGAAGAAATTGTCAATACCCTTCAGATGTATTATTTCAAAAGGTTTAACCACTCACACAGTGTAAATAACCACACCTGAACTCTTTACAATCTTTATCATAGCAGAGCATCAAAATTCTAGATGGAATCTGTTCAAAGTGATCAGTAAGTGTGATGAGGCCTTCAGCGCACTTAGTACAATAAGCCCGATAAAGTTCCAGCAATTTCTGCATGGCAGCCTCTCTAACAGCAACCTATGTGCAATGGGAAGGCACCCTTAAAATCAATATTAAAGAGTTCATCAATAAACTAGAAAAGTTTTTATGATCAAAGTCACCTTCTTGTCTCGAAGTCGTTCTGCAGCCCGCAATATTAGTTCAGAAGGAACAAATTTTAGGTTTGAATTGGCCAGATCACAGACCGTAATCACTGCCTGTATTCTCACTTTATCATCAAAATCTAGGAGGCGTCCTTCAAGGGCAGCTGCCAAAAATCCCAAGATGTCAACCAAGTGAAAAGCATTCCTCAGACTCCAAAAATCAGAGAAGCAGGTGAAATTTTCAAAATGGAAGAACAAATTTAAGTGCAGCATAACTTACCAAGAATTTCAAGTGATTCTGTCCCAGAAGGATTGGCCATGTAGCAAGCTTTAGCACAATGTAGAGCACTAACTCTAACTTCCACAGACTTGTCAGAGAATCTTTTCAAAAACTCTACAAAGAGTTGGCGGTATTCTTGTGCAACATGGCATTCAGGCAGTGCAAAAAGCTTTCCTACCAAATTAACAGCTTTTATACGAACATCAACCTGATCAGTCTGCCAATAGATTCAGAGGGTTTTAGATGAACCAGTAATAACTGATTGAGCTAAAATTATCAATTTCCAAACAAATAATTTGCAAAAGAGGTGAAACAACTAAAGAAAAGTACCAAGCAATTTCAGTAAGCAAGATCAAGTGATGACTTCAGATTTAAAAAGTAAAAAAGAGAAGCATACAAGTAGTTCTTGAGTCAAGTTTGGGATGACAGCTAGAAGCATCTGAGGAGCACATTGAAAAATTTCAAAAATGATTTCATGGTAAAATTCTTTAAGCTCACTCCCTATGGTATCTCTGTCCAAAATGCAAGACGTTAAAAATCGTTGAACAAAGGGCTCAAGCTTTTCTGAGCAATGTTGAACCACAGAAAGAGCAAGCTTAAAAGAAGCCAGAGGTGCAGCCTGCAAATAAAGAACCTTGATGTTAGACAGTGTGTGAGAAACTGGTACAACAGCATTCTGTTTGTCATAGCATAAGCACATTTCCCTCACAACCTAAAGCAATACAAGAAGGGGTTATTTAGAGGCAATCCAACATGAGCTAAATTCACTTACGAAATGGTTAAGACTAACAACCAAAATAAATCTAAGTAAACAAATCAATATAATAAATAATTCCACACACGCACAAAAAAAAATAAAGGTGATGTGATGACCACCAGATCTTCATTCTCCTTTCTGAATCTCTGACCACTTTTGAGGCATTTTAATTAATGAACTTTATGGACAATCATTTTGTTGGAATGACCTTTTCCTTTGATAGGTAAATGCAACAATTGTATCATCACAAGTTGTGGCTTAAAGTCATTGTGCAACTGAATGCAAATTGCTATTAGCAGCCAAATTGGAGGTTGTAGTTGAATCCGTAGCATCTAGGCCCTGTGAATTTAGTTGTAGTCAGATTCAGTTCTGGCTCGGTGATTGTGATTGTAAACATCAGTAGCTGTGTTATTTTACAAAGTCACTTAGATGTCTCCACTGTGTTAGTCTGTATCATATGGATAAGAGTTTATAAGATGTTAAGGAATAGAGCTCCTAAAAAATGATGTCTATGAGAACCACCTCCAGGTAGGGAGTCCACTAAGACATTCACACTACCAAGGGTGTGGCAGTAAATAATGTTCCACTCACTAACTCCTTAAAATGTTCACCAAGTCTTCCTCAACTATTAAACGGCCATTTACCAAAAAACAATTATCCCGAGGAAAGAAATTTTATTTCCATTTCATTAAAGTCGGACTGAACTTCATTCATAGGAAAGTCTGCTCAAAAGAAAACATTGTAGTACAGCATTCCAAAGCTCCAGATGTACCAGATAGAACTAGTTTGCACAAGCACATAAATATCCCTTTACAGAATAAAAATTAACTTTTGTTTTACAGAACAAGAAGTTAAAACAGGACATGTTTAACAAAAATATGCCAATAAATAGATACCTTTTCCTCCTTGAGAAGATTTCGCAAAATCACATCCAAAAGCGGTTGAGAAACTTTCTCCTCTAGAATAAGAGTCATAATAGATAGCATAGCCTGAATCAAACTCTGTTGATGATGTTCTCTATAAAACAACAATCGTTATACCATTAGTAATATTGCTCAAGAATATCTTCAGAGGAGAAACAGAGGTTCTTGCCAAATGATAAATAGAACGAAGAACAAAAAGAACACAAGATAAAATAGTAAAGATTACAAGGAAAGAGGAAAAAAGAAAAGGCAAATCAGGAAAAGAAAAAAAGAGAAGCTAGCATTAGGACATACAAAATTCACCTCTGCAACCTTTTATATCCTTAAAATATATCTATGAAATTTGAAAACTGCCACAATTCCAAAGTATGCTCAAATTCTTAAATAGTAGACTTACGAGTAAATTGAGGCAGGTACTACTAATTAGTTCAGACTAGAGAGAAGCCTAAAGATGATGATGCCACTTTCAGGGGGTTCATCTTTTGCATCAGCTCAATGAATTGCCTTTGGGTAGTTTTGACTTCTCCCAATGATAGTGCAACTGAACTTGCTTTGTGTGGCACAGCCAAATCAGAAATTGTGAAGACCATGATAGATTTTTTTACTCCAATTTAAGGAGGATGTCATCCCAGTGGAAATCAGCTAGTTTTGGTGATGTTTGTGCTATAGATTCAAGTAGAAGAGGACGAATAAGTGTGTGTCTACTCTCACATACTTTCTTATATTATAAAAGAGGGATACAATACAAGAGGATGGTATTTACAATTATACCCTTGTATAATAATAGACATATGACTTGGAATATTTGGTGCGATTCAGTTAGGGTTTAGATGTAAGCAATAAAGGGAGAAAGAAGAAGAAGATGAGAAAGAGTAGAGAGGAATTGTGCGTTAGAGAGTATTTTCCCTAACCACACATTAAACCTTTATTATATATGGTTGATATACCGTATACATAATGTATACGGTATGTGTGCAATACAAGAGTGACATAAATACCCTTACACTTCTACACTCTCCCTCAAGTTAGGGAATAGATATCTTTCATTCCCAGCTTGCCAACAACATCAATAAACCTCGTGCTAAATAATCCTTTTATTAG
Source organism: Platanus orientalis (assembly GCA_025762735.1). Classification (NCBI taxonomy): domain Eukaryota; kingdom Viridiplantae; phylum Streptophyta; class Magnoliopsida; order Proteales; family Platanaceae; genus Platanus; species Platanus orientalis. The sequence goes on along the minus strand of JAOXJP010000012.1, from coordinate 4,908,987 downwards.
AACATCTGCCAGTTGATCTCCTATCTTCACAAAGGGAGTGCAAATATATCTATGTTGCAATTGCTCTTTAATAAAATGACGATTCACCTTAATGTGTTTCGTCCTATCATGCTACACTGGATTGTGTACAATTCTAATAGCAACCTTGTTGTCACAATATAAGGCCACGGGACGAGATATAGAGAAACCCAACTTAGCCATAAGCATTTTTAGCCACAATAGTTCAAAAACACCATGTGCTATAGATCTGAATTCTGCTTCTGAACTGGAGCTGACCACTATAGCATGTTTCTTACTCCTCCAGGTAACCAAATTGTCTCCCACAAAGGTGGGATAGTCTGAAGTAAAACGACAATCAGTAACGGAGCCTGCCCAATCGGCATCAATAAAAGCTTCCACCCTTAGATGTCCATGAGAAGAATAAAAAACTCATTTCCCTAGACAACCCTTGAGATATCTGAAAATCTAATAGGTAGCCTCCATATGAGCAAGGGTACGGGCATGCATAAACTGACTGACAACACTAATTACATAAGCAATGTCCGGTCTAGTCAATGACAAACAAGGTCCAAAATTTTGATTTTGATGGATTTTTCGCCATAAGGATTTATGGAAATTTTGGGGAAATTTCGCTAGAATGTTTCGAAATATTGGAAAATTTATGAAAATTTCAATGTGAACTATTATGAAAATTTCAATCTATGTTGAGCATGATTACACACTCACAACATGACTCAAATAACTATATAAAGTATTTAATTTATATACAAATACATCATATAAATAAACAAATGACTACTAGTCATTCTTATGGACAAATGACTACCAAACATGTTGAATTGCATGATTTCTTCACCTAATTCTTTATCTTAAATTAGTCATTTTGTATACAAACTTTATATAACAAAGTTATACAATAGTTTTCGTAGCACATATCTAATTTATGCATATATACTATAAAAAAATCAACTATATAAATATATGTTTTATCATTTAAAAAATCATTTTAATTATTTTGTACACAAAAGTTAAACAAAATTGTTAATAAAAAGGTTTTAAGAGGAGTTATTATTTTTGGTATAGAATCAACAAATCGAAAATCATAGCAAACAATAGATTTAAGATGGGTATAGCTCATGCATAATAAATCCTATAGAAAGTATTGATATCAACGAAACTTTGCCAAAATTTCGTCAATGTTTCACTCATATCGACATAGCTTTGGTGACATTTTGGAGAAATTTTGGAATTTTTGCATTCCCTTTGTTTTTCATTTCACTACCCCTAGAAGTGGGGAAATTTTGACAAAATTTCGAGAAATTTCGCTGAAATTTTGAACCACGATGACAAATATATAAGGTGCCCCATGAATCTCTGGTATCTCCCTGCATTAATTAGGTGATTATCTTGATCTTCTTTAAGCCTATGATTAAGATCAATGGGAACAACTATTGGTTTGCAGCCAAGCATTCCAGTCTCATTCAAGAGATCCAACACATACTTCCTTTGGGATAAGAAAACTTATCATTTTGATCTTGCCACTTCAATACCTAAAAAATACCTCAGTTGTCCCAAGTCTTTAATTTCAAACTTCTTAATTAATTGTGTCTGTAGTAGTTTCACCTCAACCTCATCATTACTGGTGACAACTATGTCATCAACATAGACAATCAAAGTTGTAAGTTTCCTTTGCTCCTATTTAACAAATAAGGTGTGATCACTCTAACATTGAGTGTACCGATACTTCACCATAGCAAGTTTGAATCTTTCAAACTAAGCCCTTGATGATTGTTTTAGGCCGTATAGGGCCTTTTTTAATTGACAAACTTTTCATTTCCCTTCACGAAACTGAAAACCACGAGGCTACATAAAAACTTCATCTTCTAAATCTCTATTTAAGAAGGCATTTTTTACATCGAACTGGTATAAATACCATCTTTGTGTGGCAGCATGGGAAATAAGCACTTTAACAGAATTCATCTTGGCAACTAGTGCGAACGTCTCCTGATAGTCAATATCATACATCTGGGCATAACCCTTCAAGTCTGGTCTTATACCTTTCTATGGTACCATCAGCTTTGTATTTAACAATGAACACCCACTTACAGCCAACTAATTCTTTTCCTCTAGGAAGATCAACCATTTCTCAAGTATGATTTTTCTCAAGAGCTCTCATCTCCTCCATTGCAGCATTCCAATGAGGTTGCATCATACGCCTCTAACATGCTACAAGGAATAGATTCTGAAGACAAAACAGAGGGAAAACTACAAAAAGATGGAGAAAAGTGGTTTAGTGAAATAAAGTTAGAGATAGGATGTTGGGTACAAAACCTCACACCCTTGTGAATAGCAATGGGAATATTAGATTCATCAAGTAAAGGAACCGAATGAGAGATAGTCGAAGGTGGAGCAATACCTGATTTAGGAGAATGATCCAAAGAGGCCTCTTGACCAGGTGTTTAAAAATGTGGCTTATCCTTTTCCTGTTGTTTTCCTCTCCTTGAGTACACTTTCAACTCTTTCTTCCCCTTGTCACCAATATCATTAGGGTCACTACCACAATCAAAGAAGTATGAAGGAATAAGAACAAGAACAGGTTGGGGAGACCTAGAAGACATCGCTTCTCCACCAATATCCTCCTCCTGAAGAGAAGTCTATTGGGAAGAAAAAAAAAAGGGAATGTCCTAAAAAAAAGTGACATCCTTAGACACAAGATGTCTCCTAATGCCAGGATGGTAGCATTTATACCCCTTTTGAGTTGCAGTATATCCAAGAAAGATGCACTTAAGTGCTTTGGGTTTCAATTTATTACAATCAGATTTGCGGATATGAACAAAGCAGATACAACCAAAGGTCTTAGAGGAAGAGGAAATAGAGCAGAAAAATGTGAAAGACGTTAAAGGGGAATTTTATACTGACGAACCCGACAGAGCATATGATTCATTAAGAAAACCGCAGTCTGTAAAGCTTTAGACCAAAAAGTCTTTGGAACATGCATGGTAAACATGAATACCCTAGTGATTTCAAGCAAGTAATGATTTTTTCTTCAGCTACACCATTTTGTTTAGGTGTACCAGAACATGTAGTCTGATAAACAATACCGTACTCATCAAAAAAAATAAGAAAAGCCACCAGATAAATACTCTCCCCCATTATCGAAACGAAAGGTACAAATTTATGCATCAAACTGTGTGGAAACCATATAAACAAATGACTTAATAGCAGAGAAGACATCACTCTTTGTTTTTAATAAATATACCCACGTGGTTCTACTCTAGTCATCAACAAATGTAACAAAGTAATGGAAACCAAACAGAAACACCGTAAGGGAAGGCCCCCAAACATCAAAATGCACAATATTAAAAGGAATCACACTTCTTTTATTACTAATGGGATAAATAGTGCGACAATGTTTCGCAAGTTCACAAGGTTCACAATGCAACTGAGAAGAA
>JAOXJP010000012.1:4889273-4905435 GCA_025762735.1 Platanus orientalis | reverse complement strand
CCTGTAGAGACATACATCAACTTTAAATGGACCTACCTCCTGACTTCAATGTTAGTCCCCCCAAAAACCAAAAATAAGAACCTTTTTACCATCCGATCCCCACAACTGAATCCCAGCCCCTAAGCAGTTCTCTCTGCTTAGATTCTCGCGGTTTTTACATCTTGAGACCTAAAAGAAAAGCTTTGCATTGATTTTTTTTTTTTTTTTTTTGGATAACTCCATAAGATGGTGCAGCATAATTCTGAAAAACTCAGCCGTTCCTTTCCAACCATATCGACCAGCAGACCACTACCAGTACCAACTTCCAAAGAGATTTACCTCCCTGTAAAAATCCAAGTTCTCCAACTCTGTAGCAGGATCCTAGGTCCGGCAAAAATATCCACGCATGCCAAAAGATGCAATCAAGACCGTCCATACCTCCATTACATATGGGTAGTGAATCAAAACAAGAGAAATAGATTCCCCACTCTTCATACATAAGAAACAACATTAGATAAATACAACCCACAATGTGCCAAGTTGTCCATTGCTTGTATCTTCCCAAAACTGCAATCCAAAGGAAAAAATTACAAATTTGTCAGGATTATATGAAACCAAATCTCCTTCCATAGAATGTTACCCATATGTGGAGCTGATCATTTATAAAAAATCACTTTGAAAAAACCTTTGAAATTTATCCTTCAAACCATATTATCATCCTCTTCATCATTCATTTGGCATCTTTCCAATCTGCCCAATAGAATCACGAAAAAGGAAATCTCCCAATCATTCAACAGCCTTCTGAGAACAAATTTTTAAACTACCAAGCCTGATTCCTAACAAGATAGTATGACACTTATGTTCCCTTTTCCAATGCCACCATATATGTCCAGAAACTCCTCTCTTAACGGAGCAATGTCATACCACCTATCCCCCAGAAAGAGATTGCATTCCCATTTCCAACCCAAGACTAACCCGTCTTAAATAGGCTCATTTGCCTCCTAATACCTATCTAGATTCTAGAGACTACCATGGGTGCTTTATCACCTTCTAGACTTGGTGAATATGTGGTATTGGATTCCAAACTGATGCAGCAGCCTTGCTATGGTTAGAGAAGAACTATTCTCTATGAAAGCCCAAACTTAGATTTTCCAAGAAATCTAAGTGATCACTTTGCTGCTGACATGATAAATAGTAGTTTTCTGTAAATTCTTTTATATTTTTATGGTTTTTAGAGGGTTAAATTGATGTAATAAGGCTATGGAGCCATGACAGAAGATTAGTTGCAATTTAGGAGAATTTTAAAAGTAGTTTGCATGTTTTTTTTTAAGTTTTGTAAAGGGTTTTTTGTGTTGGTCGTACGACACAAAAGGGGGTATTTTGGTCCAACTTTGTATAAAAAGCTTATAAAAGCCTCTTAATTGCTCCGGTACAATCAGTTTTGAAGATTAATAAAAAAAAAAGTGAAGTTTTAAGAGCTGGACGGTTGGTATATTTCTCTCCTAAGCATCTCTCACAGTTTAGGTGAGTTTCTATTTTTTCTTCCCATTTTCTTCTCTTCTTTCTCCCTAATCTCCTCTTGTCCACTTCTCTTTCACTCTTTTTTTCTCTTTAAAATTTGATTTTTCATCTTCCTTCTTCTTCTTTCATCATTCATCTATCTTCATCATTACTTCTTCTTCTTTATTTTTTATTCTTTACTTTTTTTTAATTTTCTGTGTACATAAGGTTTTCCAGCAGCATATATTATTTAATTACTTTCGTCCTAATGTAGGAGCATATGCTGCCAAGAAATTAAAAGTTGATGACCATGGGTAGTTCACACGATTTGGACTAAAAAAAAGGGCGACCAAGTGCACGAGGCTCCAGCTAACGCGGGGTCTAGGGAGGGTTTTTTTTTTATAATTTCCATGGTTATGAGTTTTTTTCATATAATTTCTAGGGTTGTTTTTATGTTGTCGTCTTATGGTTAGGAGTTTTTTTTAATAATTTCCATGGTTTTAGGGGTCTTGATGTAATATATATATATATATATATATATATATGTGTGTGTGTGTGTGTGTGTGCGCATATACATATATATACATTTAGTTTAGAAAATGGGCCACATTATTTGGGCTTTTAGGCACTTTTATTGGGCTGTCAAAACAGCCTAGAATGGGGCCCACAAATGCCAAATCAAGTGAGCATCTTTAGGGAGAAAATCATGTTGATTGTGGTCATAGCCCTAGGTTGTGATTGGGGTGATTCTTCAAGGCCAATGGTTGTTTGTGGTCATAGCAAACAAGTTGCAATTCAGGTTCAAGGTGGAGGCGCGTTCCAGGTACATATGGCGCAGAGTTCATTAAGAAGGACAAGTGCAAGTTTTTCTCCAAGGTGGTTTCGGAATGTGAGTCAAGGTGGAGTGTGGTGCACATGTCATAGGTTCAGTGTCGGACTAAAGATACAAGTGTTCGCAATATTCAGAGTTACCCTTTGAGGTTGTGTGGAGAAGATTAGAGTTTTTGTACTATGTAGTCTTGGTAGAATTAAAGCCAAGGTGGAATTTGTTGAAGTAGTGGCTTTAATAGACATGACTCTTAGCCGAGAGCTGTGTCATGAATCTCACACAGAACCTCCCGATTTTGGCAAGAGTCCCGCTTTGGAAAGGTTTGTGTTTTAAACCTATTAAGTAGGGTTTTGTGGTAAATAACGTGTGGGATATTTTTTTGGGTTCTTCTCTTGAGACAGAAAAAGTCTTGAAAGAGAGGAGGCATCCGCAAAGCTCTTGTAATCTTTGTTTTGTCATAGTGAAATCTCTCTTAATCGTCTTCGCCCATGGATGTAAGCTTTAAGCCGAACCACATAAAATCGTCATGTGCTTTGTGTGTGTTCGCTGTTTGCATTAATTTCTTCTTCTATTATTTGATGCGTACAATTCAAATCTTAGCTTCCGCACAACAATTATATATATATATATATATATATATATATATATATATATATATATATATATATAGACTTCCCTTCACTTCCAAGAACTTTTGGACCCGTACTTGGTTTCTATAATTCTTCTCAAGCTTCCATCTCTTCTTCAAAACACAACACTTGTAGAAAAGTGCCTTATTAATGATGATGATTGTCCGAGCCCTACATCATTATTGATTTTTGGTCTGAAGATTGTCTCCCAAGCCCCTAAGAGGATAATTGAGCATTAAGCCTACATCTCTTTGTATTGGTCATAAATGAGTTGACTTGACATATACAAGAGGAGGTTTCATGGTGTTATTGTTTGATGATGATTTAGTTTTGATTGACAACACTAGAGAGGATAAGTACCTAGTTATGAATAAATATTTTTTAATCAAAAGGCTTTAAGATAAGGCAGACTAAACAGTATATGAAATACAATTTTAGTAAAAATTGGAGGAATCGGTGAGCCATCTTTTCATTCACTATCTCATGGCTAGTATGGTATAGGACTTTTTCCTTTCTCATATTCAAATCCCGTGGTATTTTCCTAAACTTTTCAATAAATTAATCATAGGCTGATGTGTAATCCTACGCATGCCGCACATATTTTTGCACATGTGTCACACTTTTAATGTACACATGGCTTATACATGTTCCACACACACTTACGACAATTTAAATGCACATGTACTGATCTGTAAATTGGCATAACTTTAGAGAAATACCAACGGAAATGTAAGAAAAATCTGTGAGCAAAATTTATGTCATTGGATAGGCATAGAAATCTAGAGTCCAACGCAACAAACGGCGAGTGAAAATGGACCCCAATCGAAAAAAATATAAGCGAATGAATGAGCAAAGGTCAAAAAGAACAAAAAAAAAAATTTCGAAAATCTGAGCTCCGACCCGATTGATCGAGCACCCCCTCGATCGATTGCTTTGTTACAGGACTGAACAGGAAAGTCGTTTTTGCAACTTTCTTTCTCCTTTTGGGTTTCTAAAAGCAAATGAGACCTTATGGGGGGTTTATATATTGATTAGTTTCGATCCAAAGAAACCTAAAAACCCTAAAGAAATATCAAAGAGCAAGAGAAAGAGAAAGGAAGAGGAAAAGCTAGGTTTTACAAGAGTTTTGGGAATCTTCTAAAGAACAAAAGCTTAGAAACAATTTTGCACAAGAAGAGGTTAGAACACATGTAAACTATTGTTTTGTTTTCATTCTTTAGGTTCTTCAAACTCTATTGATTCTATTTTACAAAAGATTTTAATCATTTTGATCTGTATTTGAATCGTTTTTCACTAGTTTTAATTTGCCTAAAGTTCTCAAAACATGGGTTTTTGAAGAGATGAATTGAAGCTAAAAGAATACAAGTGTTTTATGATTTTTTAGACTATGTTTTGAATGAAAATCAAGAGTTTTAAAAAGGGGATTTTGTTCATAAAAGTGAAATAGATATTCTATGATTTGTTTTGAAACCGTTCATACGTTTAAAAGTATTTGTCTACTGATTTGCAATGGAATCTACATGTTTTGTTTCAAATTAGTATGATATAGGTTGTTAGTGTTCTCGAAACACCATTTTTCTAATAAAAAGTATTGTTTTCTTCCATTATTGTTCATAATTTTCAAGAAGTATTGTTTTGGATAGATTGTGATGCTTTGAAAAACATGTTTTATCGATTGTGCTTAGGTGGATCAAGTATATTTTGTTATGTTTATACTGACTTAATTAATGTAAAGAATTGTTATATGTTGCTCATATGACTTATATATTCTGATTAAAACCGCAAGAGATTAATATGATTTGTTAAAAATGCCCTGCCCATCAAGGGGACTTATTGATGGAACCCACATCACCGGGTATATAGTGCGAACTGCTAAGCCCACATCACCGAGTATATGGTGCCAAGTGTTATCGATCCTCACTACTAACCCAATTGGTGGTAGAAACCCACATCATCGGGTATATGGTGCAAACTGTTCTGACCTTTCTCATCGGGTATATCGATCCTCACTATTAAACCCACCTCGCCGAGTATGTGGTGCGAAGTGTTATCGATCCTCACTACTAACCCAATTGGTAGTAGAAACACACCTCACCAGATATATGATGCAAACTGTTCTGACCCTTCTCACCGGGGGATAAATGGCGCGAACTGTTACATATGTTGACCTAATGTCAGATATATCGTATGTTTTGTTCTGGCTATGATATGATATATGTTTATGATCTGATCTGTTCTATTTTGTTTAAGTTATAAGTATATAATTAGCATTGTTTTTCCATTCTATACATGAAACTATAATTTCTATAAGATGCTTAGTATTGTAAAAAATTGATTTATAAATTTTACGGTTTTGTATATTGTTTAGTAAATATGAAGAGTATCTGGTTCATATTCAATAATTGTGTTAAGTCTTATTCAATGTTTCCTTAGTTTATTGTTTTCTTATTGAGTTTGTCAAGCTTACCCCAATTTAACACTACAAATGAGGAGGAGAATGTATAGTAGCGGTTCCAGTTAAAGATGCTAGAGTTTTAAATGGATTTACTTTATGCTATAGGACTTTATTTCAGTTATTTCAGTTTAGAGACAACATTATTTCAGTTCAGCTTTTAATTCAAATGATGTAATAAGTTATTGGATTTCACTATTGGGATTTCAATTGATTTAATTAGTTATGTCAAACTATTTATTTAATTTTAATGGGAATGTCAAACTATAGTTATGGATTATTTTTCAAGATTATGAAATATGGAATTTTTATACAGGTTAGATTTATGAGAATGTGAATGGTTATGTTTTAAATATGCAATTCCGTGGCGTATGAATGAAAACAAATTAACGAAAAATTTATAAGCATTATACAGGATTTGAAAGAATTTGTTAAGTCATGTGTCGAAATTCATAGCCCTATTGGTATGGGTTTCAGGGCATGATACGGTGGATTAGTGATTTTGAGAAATTTCCTCATATCATTTGGTGTGCTTTACCGAGGGTCATTTGTTGGGGGCTTCGGAAAGAGAGAAATCATAAGGTCTTTGGGGATAAGTTTAGGAGTCAGGGGCAACTAGTGCTTTTTATTTACAAAAATGCTTGTTGATGGGTCTCTATCTGGGCTGATTTTAATGAGATGGAGTAGTAATCCATTTGGTGTGAGAATCTGTATACTTAGGAGTATTTATCTTCTCTTTTGTTTTTTATTTTGGTTTTCTTGGGTTTCACTTGCCCAGTGAACATGGTATCAAATATCTCGAAATATCTTAAATATCTTTCAACATATGTCTATGTCTACCAGGACCGACACGATATATTCTTATACCGACACAAAACATTAAGTACATTATAAAAATTCAATTTTTGGTCAACACGATGTACGATGTCGGTGTGTTGAGTGAATATTCCCCTTTCACAGTGTATTATTGCTTAATACCGACATTGTGTTGTTATGATAAAAAATTATATGAAAAACAATAAATTTCAAAAAAAGTAAAAGGAAGGAGAGGAAGAAGTTGAAGGTAAGAAAGAAGAAAATGAAGAGAATCTACTTGTTCCCTATGCTTATATGGTTAAATTATAATATTTTTGTCAACCATTATGTATGCATGTGTATTTTTAAAGAATATTAAAATGCAAGTGTACTAAAATAAGCTATCATTCCTAATGAATCTATTTGTTTCCTTGTGCATATATAGTTACATTAGAATATGCTTCTTAAGTTTCTACGATTTTTACAATTTTCTTTTCGATATTTCCGACATTTCCGATATATGTCTTATTTTGGCCTGATCGATATTTCCACCGACATCGACATTTTGAACCTTGCTCAAATGATGCAATCTGCAGTACAATATGTTGAACAGAGTGATGGCATTTAACTAATTTCTCAAATGGGAGTGAGAAACAATTTCTTCATAAAGAAAACTTCAATCATTAACACTGATCCTGTCTGTCTCACCACAAACTCCTTGGAGTTTGTCTTGTGATCTGATGATCACAGGTTCATTTCGTAGTTGTAATCTATGTGAAGTTGTGAACAGATATTAATGTTAAGTGCCAAAGTTAACTCATGTTAAACGTTAGTGGTTAATTTATTAGTAGGTGAAGATGGGTTTCGAACCCAGGCCTGTGGTATGATGCCCACAGACTTTACCAACTTAGCAAGCTAGCATTTCAAAAGAACATAAACGCCAATTTGTCAGTCTCCATAATTTTCATGTTTATCGCATTCATCACATTTTGTCCAGGTGCAAATGATCATGTATACGTCCCTTTTGTTGCGATACATGTATCTAAAGGATATTTGGGGAATAAAGGGTATTATATACCCATACATCTTTGATATACCATAAGTACTATACACAAATAAAGTATTTAATATAAATACAACCATATGAGACAGAACTACTCTCATACGATTCCCTCTCTCTCGTGCAACAACTTCTCTTCTTATCCTTCTCCTTCTTCCTCTCTTTTCTCTCTTTCTACAATCTTCTCAATCAACTTGCAGGTACTAAAGTATTCAACTTGGGACCAAAGCAAGAGAGATCTGGAGACGACCATCACTCAATTTCGTTGTTGACATCAACCCTGGCTGCTGACATCAGCAGCCATACAACCTTGTAGGGTTGCAAAAAAAAAATTGGTGTTCTTGGTAGATTATGATTTTAGAAGAATTATGGAAGTGAATTCAAGAGGATTTAAACAAATCTGGGAGTTTTTGAACAATTTTTCATGAAAATAAATCAAAATTCCAAATCTAAGAATTCCACACAGTACGTCAGATCCTAAGGTTGTTGGTGACGCTGGTTGTGTCATTTTGCTTCTCTACAATCACAGAACTCAAATGAAACTGGTCCCGTGCAATTTGGAGACCTATTGAGAGAGCTCCATTGATTTTCATGTGAAACCATTATCGCTCCCCCCCCCCTGTTTTTTGGTTCGTTTTTTGCTCCACTCGACATCTGGCTCTGTTTGGGAGTTCTTTCGCCATCGTTTGTGTGTCGTGATGCCCTTGGTGATCCCCGTGCAGCATAGTATATCTCCCACAATTGTCGGAGAGGTTGTTTTAAAACCCAAGATCCATCACATATGATCTGGAGTTATACTTGTACAAGGGTTGAGTGGTTGTTCAGCTGTGAGTTTGTCTTTAGGCTATAAGATCCATATGAGATACGTTTCAAGAGAGCATCATGTCAGAACTGAGTTCAGATCAGACCTCAAATGAGTCTAGTTGAGTAGATGGGGGCAGCTTACAGATTAATGGCAATCCCTCCCGCTTACAGATTACTACTGTAAAGTTTGATGGTAGTAATTACATTACTTGGTCCAAATCAATTCTGATTTACATTATGAGGAGTGTTTTGACTAGAGAAATTGAGATTCCTCCCAAGGGTAATCCACGGTATAGGAAGTGGACGATAGAAAATGTGACAGATATGGGATGGCTTCTTGGTTCTATAAAACCCAAGATTAGTGATCATTATTTGTTCCTGGAAACAGCCCATCAAATCTGTGAGACTTTATCCCAGGCCAATTCTGAGATTGGCCATACAACCAAGGTATTTAACCTTAGGCAAAGGATTACCCAATTTAAACAGGGAGATAAGCATACATTATAGAAAATATGGAAGGAGTTAGAGCATCATACTTCTTATCATCCATCTTATACACGAGATGTAACAGCATACAAAAAACATGTTGAAGAAATTCAAAATTTTGAATTATTGACGGGATTGAACTCAGATTATGAGCGGATCAGAGTACAAATTCTTAATATGGCCATTCCCCTCACTTTAAATGAGGTATATGCGCATGTCTACTAAGAAGAAGACCGTTGTGGGGTTAAAGAATCCAGCTCCTTCAATTGAGAAATATGCATTAGTTTCGAGTTCGTCCTGTGGTGACCATGGCAGTTTTATGGGACATGGCCATAATGGCAGATCCACTTTTTGTTTGATGATCGGGATTACCTTAAATGTGAGCACTGTGGTCAGTTAGACACACCACAAATCACTGTTGGGACTCCATAAATGCCCCCCCACAATCTAGCACATCATTCCTTTTTACGTGGTGGTTCTGGAAATGGCAAAGGCAGTGTTTGTTCTAGAGGACATAGACCTAATGCTCACTTAGTAACTTCTACATCCAAAGAATTACCAATGATGGCATCTACGACACTACCTCCCACTTCACATGATGATAGAGTTTTATCTAGTGAAGAGATTACAGTTTTCAAACATTCTGTTTCCCAACTTGATCATTCTTCCATAGGTCCTATATCCTCTTTTGTCCACTCAAGTACCACTGCATCTACATTGTCTATGTCACTTACTGGTTCCCAATGCTCCTAGATCATTGATTCAGAAGCCTTTCACCCCATGACTGGTATATCCTCATTGTTCACTTCTTATTATGTTTGTTCTGGACAAGACAAAGATCACATTGCAGATGGCTTTTTATCTTCTATAGCTGATTATAGTGATATTCCTGCTACATCGGACTTGTTTCTAACTTTACCATGAATTTGTTGTCTATTAGTCATCTAACCAAGACCCTTAATTGTTGTATTACATTTTTTTCCTTTCTACTATGTGTTTCAGGACATGGAGACAAAGAGAACGATTGGTTTAGGGCATGAGAATGATGGCTTTCATATTTTGGATTCTACTTCAAGGGTAGTTACTTCTACAAAAAAGAGGAATGTTTCTTCTTCTATTTCAGATGAGTATCCTTGTGACATCACAAGCTTGGTCACTCGTCATTTCATATAATAAGGAAGATGTTTCCTCACATTTCTTTTACTTAGTTGGATGGGTATTGTGAACCTTACCAATTAGATAAGCATTGTAGGGCATCTGACCCAATCAATAATAATAGAGTTTAGTTCATTTCTCCATTGTGCATTCTAATGTTTTGGGTCCCGCACCTACTACTTCTTTATCTGGTTTTAAATATTTTGTAACCTTTGTGGATGACTGTTCATAAGCCACTTGACTTTATTTACTTAAGAACAAGAATGATGTGAATGTTGCTTTCAAATCTTTTCACTCTATGGTTTGTACCCAATTCAACATGAAGCTCAAAATTTATGTTCAGATATTGGAGACAAATATCTTTCTCGTTACTTAGACATCTTTCATTGATGAGTCTAGCATTGTTCAACAAACCACATATCCGAAACTCTTGAACAAAATGAGGTGGCGGAGAGGAAAAATAGACACCTCTTAGAGATTGCACACGCAATCATGTTTACTATGAATGTGTCTAGGACTTTTTAGTTTAAAGTCATTCAAATGACAGTCTACCTTATGAACCGGATGCCCTCCTAGATTCCAGTTAGGATTTGGTAAGAACACTTTATGAACGAATAAGGTACGAACAACATTAGGGGCGGACACATCAGCGCCGAAAAAGTGATTTACACTTTTTGGGCGCACTTTTCACTTTTTGGCTTTGATGTGTCTGCCCATATGTCGTTTGGACTTTGTTCGTTCATGCAGGATTCATACCAATCTAGGCCCGAATTCTCTCTGACAAAACTCCACTTAAGGTTTTGTTTCCTAATTCTCCATTGTTTCCTCTACCCCAAAAAACATTTAGTTGCATATGTTATGTTCATGTCTTTAAATCTGATTGCTCTAAACTTAATCCAAAATCACTCAAATGCATTTTCCTTGGCTATGGTGTTAATTAGAAAGGGTAGAAATGTTATCATCCTTCTGCTCACCAGAAGTTCATGTCACGGGATGTTACTTTCTTTGAGTCTCTTCCTTTCCTCTCCTCTGGTTAGACATCTCTTTAGGAGGAGCAGTCTACAAGTGAAGAGTTGTCCTCAGTCCCACTTCCAGAACCAGTTCCTACTATCTTTCGATAGTGATGGTGAAACGGGGGAGAATTATGGTTAAAAGGGTGATAGAGTAGGTGGAAAGGGGAAGAAGGAAGAAGGGGGAAAAGAGTTAAAATACTACCGTCAGAGAAAGAAACAAGAGCTTGCACAAGAACAAGACCCACCTTTTCATGGACCATTCCAAGATTCTACTTTAGAACCTTCTCTTGGGACAAGTAATGTAACCATTCCTTTTTCTCCTAACCCTATCCCAATTCCTGAAGATTTGAATCTTGACCAGCCCATTGCTCTTAGAAACGAGATGAGATCTTGTACTCAACACCCAACGGCTAATTTTGTGTCATATCATGCACTATCACCATCATTTCGCAAATTTTCTATTGCCTTGTCCTCTATATTTGTTCATCGTAGTGTATCTGAGGCTATGCACCAACCACAATGGAGGAATGTCATGGAAGAAGAAATGCAAGCATTGGAAAGAAACAAGAAATGGGAACTAGTTGATCTCCCTAAGGGAAAGAAGTTAGTGGACAGCAAATGGGTATTTACAATGAAATACAAGTCAGAGGGATATGTGGAGAGATACAAGGCAAGGTTGGTTGTTAAAGGGTACACTCAATATTATGGCATCGACTATCAAGAAACTTTTTCCCCAGTTCCAAAAATGAACTCTGTAAGAGTACTCATATCACTAGCAACAAATCAAGGATAGCCCCTCTTACAGTTTGATGTGAAGAATGCCTTCCTGTATGAGGATTTAGAGGAAGAACTGTATATGGTCACACCACCAAGGTTTCAAGTGCCTAATTATAATGGAAAAGTATACAAGCTAAAGAAAGAATTATATAGTTTAAAGTAATCGCCATGGGCATGGTTTGAAGGATTTCGAACTACCATGATTAGTGTAGGATAAAAACAAGCCTAAGCTGATCTCACACTCTACCAAACGCCAAGGACCCAAGACAACAACATTGATAGTTTATGTTGATGATATAGTTGTTATAGGGAATGATAAATGAGATTGCACAGTTTAAGAGGGGATTGTCAAAAGAGTTTGAAATTAAAGATATAGGTTCTTTAGGATATTTTTTGGGGATAGAGGTGGTCTGATTAAAACAATGTTTCTTTCTCTCTTAAAGAAAGAATGTTTTGGATCTATTAAAAGAAGCAAGAATGACAGGCTATAAACCCTATGTAACTCCTATAAAAGCAAACCACAGATTGAAGGAAAATGATAGTGCGATACTTACCGACGCAAGAAGATATCAATGGCTTGTAGGACTTCTCATTTACTTATCCTTAATTCATCCTGATATTACTTATGCAGTAAGTGTAATCATTCAATTCATACATGCTCCAACTGAAAACCATTTAGAAGCCGCATACAGAGTCCTCAAATACTTAAAGGTTGTCCAAGACAGGGTATTATAAATCAGAGATATGGACATTCTCAAGTTGAAATATATGCTAATGTGCTGATTGGACAGGATCATTGATAGACTGTAGTGTAGGTGGATTCCATGATGCTGCTCCCTACGACTGCTCTAGAAATAAGCCTGCAAGTGCGATGTCAAATGTCGTAAAAGAATTGAGTTTACCTTTTCCTATCACCAATTGGTTTTAGGTAAATTGACGGCTCCAGGTCCAACAATTGGTATCAAAACCAAGGGTCACAGGAGCATCATTGTGAGGGAGGGATTGTTTGGTGGATTCCACAATGTCGCTCCCTACAACTGCTTTAGAATGCAGGTGCGATGTTGAATGCCATAAATAAATTGAGTTTGCATTTTCCTATTAACAATTGGTTTTAGGTAGATTGGCAGTTCAAGGTCCAACATGTAGGTCTACCTCAGGTCCTCAAGTTATCGTTCCTTTGTAGGGAGAAATTTGGTGACTTAGAGGAGTAAGAAGCAGTCTGTAGTTGCAAGGTCTAGTGTAAGGGCTGAATTTAGATCAATAGCCCATAGGATTTGTGAAGCATTATGGCTGAAAATGTTATAAGCCGAAGTTGAATTTCCAATACGAGGACCCTTGACTCTCTACTATGACAACAAGGTGACTATAAACATTTGACATAACCCAGTACAGCATGACAAGACCAAACATGTGGAGGTGGACAAGCACTTTATCAAGGATCATATCAAGAAGGGAAGCATTTGTATTCCATACATTTAAACCAAATATCAACTTGCAAATATCTTTACATAAGGTCTTGGTGGAGTGCCATTTATATCCTTGGTTAGAAAGCTAGGAATGTGTGATATCTATTCTCTAGCTTGAGGGGGAGTGTTGTGATACATGTATCTAAAGAGTACTTAGGGCATAAGAGCTAGGGGTGGCAATTTGTGTTGGCGGGTCAAGTTCATGTCGTATTAAGGTAAGGGTATACGACTATATGGCTTAACCCGACCCATATATTAATCGTGTCAAAACGGGTCAACCCATTTGACCTGAAACATGTTTACAATTAACCCTAACCTACTTATTTCGTGTTGGGTTCGTGTCGGGTTCACAGGTCGTGTCAAACATTGCCACCCCTAATAAGAGTATTATATACCCATACATCTTTGATATACCATAAGTATTGTACACAAATAAAATTTTTAATATAAATACAACCATATGAGACAAAACTACTCTCATACAATTCCCTCTCACTCTCGTGCAATAACTTCTTTTCTTATTCTTCTTCTCCTTCTTCCTCTCTTCTCTCTTTCTACAATCTTCTCGATCTACTTGCAAGTACTGAAGTATTCAACTCATTTTGCATAAGATCTAAGTCTACATGTAATATAGAATAATATAATGTAATTCTGGCTAAATTTTAAACAATTCGTACAGATTAATAATATTTCCCATTTACCACTCCAAAAAAAAAAAAAATCCCGCAGAGTAAATGAAGCAAGCCTATACCTTAGCTAATGTAACTCTCATAGCAAATATTCCTCACCATTACCAACAACAATTTATGTAATTGTTACAACTTCTCCTGAAACCATTTCTACTAACTGAGAATTTTCTCAGCCGTGCATCTATAGTTGTAACCATCCTGAAAGAGGCATTTACATTTACAATTATCTTGTCATGCAGCTCCAAACAGGCAGCCTTACTCACTACTCATTTGCAAAATATCATTCCTTATCATTGTAGCAAAAATTTATTAATTTAACATATTTTAGGTGTCAATGGTACAGAATTGTAAAAATGTTTCAGGTCTTGAATCCATTTTTTTCCCCTGAATTTACCTTGTGCTCTTCAAAATTAAAGTAGCTGAACCAAGCATCTCAAGTTGGCTCACCACAGTTTTCAAGTACCCAATGAATTTTTAATCATTGCGAACATACACAGTATTGAATGTTTACATATTACCATAACATATTCATATATTATAGCTTGTTTACTACTGAATTTCAGACATAAGCATAATTTATTATAGCATGTTTACTACAAAATTTAACACTTAAGCATAATTTATTTAGAATACGTATTTTACCAAATGGGGGTAAGGCTGCGTACATCTTGCCCTCCCCAGACCCCGCGTTAGCAGGAGCCTCGTGCACTGGGCCGCCCATTTTACCAAATCCCACATTATACAGACTATGAAAAATTATTAAAAATTTATTTTACTCTTATGTATCTACCATGCTTTCATTGTTGAGTTATTCACCATACAGAGAAGTTACAATCATAAATGTCTCACAAGATCTTAATCATCTTATCCCTCTCGATATATGGACAAATAATACTGACAAACATAATGGATCTGCATTATTTAACCCAAAAAAAAAAATGCTGGCAAATTGATTAAGTCAAAGACATAATTGCAGGTCAGAGAGATTGCTTTGTTTATCTTTATCCTCCTTCCCTTATGAGAAATGCACACCCCTTGTAAATCCTTCTTATCAAAATAATATGTTCCTTATTGTAATCACTCAAAAAAGAAGGGCAGATTACCTCATCTGGTTGATGACCTTTATTGTGCATGTCCTCCATTGTCCTATATGCAAGGTGATATAACTTCTCCTTACAGAAATATTTAATTAGTATATGAAAAGTATTCCAATCAGGAGAAATTGTCAACTCATCCATTTTTCTCAGCAACTGCATTACACTCTCCATTTCACCTACTCTACAGTAGGCACGAAGCAGTGTATTTAACATAACCAAGTCATATTTATCATATCTTTCTTCATAATCCCTTGCCAGCTGTTTGGCCTCTTCCAAAAGTCTGTTTCGACAAAATGCTGAAATCATGATACTGTGTGAATAGCCATCTGAAAAACAGAACAAAATAGTTCCAGCAAGGAAACTGTCAATTGCAATCCTAAGTTGAACATAAGAAACATGTTCAGCAATCAGTGCTGCAACAAAACAGGATGTATTTTGTACCATTTACAGGCAGAAATGGTTGTCCCTAGTCTTTATCCTCACAAAACTTCCAATTTGAAATGAAATTTCATAAGGTGCCTGATGCAGACATTGGAGAAAAGTGGGGCCCACACATGGCCTTAGTGGGATCCACATGAGAAGACACATGGAGGAACATCTTTGGGACACATGATGGAGTTTTTATTTGAGTGTTTTACTGTTTTACTTAATAGTTTATCAGTTATTACAGTCTAGGACATGAGGGTCATTATGGTTTTTGATTTTTGGTATTTTTGTAATAAGGTATTATTACCAATAGTATTTTAGTAATTTTAGAGTCAACAAGTCAAAGGGGGGCCCTCTGAGTGTTGGTCGAAATCCTCTAGATAGGCTTGATTTTGGCACTTTTTGTTTTTAGAAAGTCAAGTTTCTAGTAGTTTTGAGTTTAGGAAAGTCTTAGATAGCAAGTTAGTAGTTTAGGAGTTTATAATTTAGTTTCTTGCTATTTTTATGAATTTGTGAGTCTATATTTAGGGCTTGAAATCCTTGTAGGGATTACTTGGATCATGGGGTAGGGATTATTTCAAAGTAATTTATCTTATCTTCCTTCTTCCTTCTTCTCTCTTCTTTATTCTTCTTCACCTTTATTCTTCTTCTTCCTTGCCATTTCAGAAGCAAAGATTCCATTTACTAGTTTTGGAGTTCTTCATTAAAGTACATGCTAGACTTAGTTTTATATAATTTGACAAATCAAATCAACTCAGAATTACATGAAATTTTCAACTTAAGACCCATGTATACATCAGAAACTATCTGGAAAGTTTCATAAAATTTTGATGCATAATCAGGGGTATTTTGGAAATTTTGAAATTCAGTCTAGAAATTTCAAAATTGCCCTTGTGGGTTCTTTCTCTTTATTTACTTCTCATTTTCCATCCTAAACTCTTCTAGCTTCCTTTCCTTCATTCTATTCTTCAAATTTTAAAATTCTTGGCTACTTGTGTGATTTAA
>JAOXJP010000012.1:4851680-4864318 GCA_025762735.1 Platanus orientalis | reverse complement strand
TAGATGGGCACAACCACGAAATCAGTGGAATCTACAACCCATTGATTGTATTTTGATTGTGGTAGGGAAAAATCATGATTTGTATTTTGACTGGTAGGGGAAAATCATGGTAAGCAATATATTTTGGGGGTTTGGAATGGGGAAGCAACGGGATTAGTAGGTAACTAGTTGGAAGTTGAACGGCAGCAGCAGGTACGATGACATGGGATTGGTAGCTGCTAGCTAAAGTTGACGGCCTGGGAAATGAAAGAAAGTAAACATTCAAAGTCAGGTGAGATTGGGGGTTTCATATGGTGTTTAGATGTTTAGGTTAGTTTTACTAGCCCATTGTGATACTTAAATCACCAACCTTTGAATGAGTTGTGAGATGTCTTCAATTTGAGCTGTAAACCATATTACTCTCTCTCTCTCTCTCTCTGTATGTAAAGCTTCTTTTACACTCTATTTCTCTCTCTATAAAGCTTAGTGGGTTAGGGTTGAGAAGGGGAACAAAGGGTTATTGTTGTTGAGGGGAATGTTGGCTGGCTCGAGGCTTTCAGGGTGGGTTGAAGAAAGAAGTGAAGGCGTCGGACCAGGCTTCATTCCCCTCAAACATGTACATGTTCTTGTTGAGATGCCCTTTCACGCAGTTCTCTCTCCGGGTGCAATGATCGTAAAGGTTAGGTTGAGAGGAATGTTGTCTGGCTCGAGGTCATGTAGGTTATTTTGGAGATTTTCCTTGTTTCCTGGTTTCCCAGGAAAATTTGGATTAATCCCTAAATGGCTTCGGACCAGGCTTCATTCCCCTCAACCAACATTTGCTCTCTTTCCTCTTTCATCCAGACTTTGTTCCTCAAGGTGAGGGCACATCCGAGTGATGATGATAATCATCTCTCTCTCTCTCTCTCTCTCTCTCTCTCTCTCTCTCTCTCTCTCTCTCTGCTTTTTTATGACAATTTACTGTTTTTCTTTGAGGTTTGCATGGAATATTAGCTGACTAGTTGTTAATGGTGCTGATAATCAGGATATCAAGTGGCCATTGACTTTGTATTGATACATCTTTACATGTAGATCCTTTTTACTGGTTTTTATTTTCTTTCATCTGCACTACAAACATGCCAATCTCTCTCTCTCTCTCTCTCTCTCTAAAAGAACCTTATCTCTTGGTTTTTCAGGATATTCTCCATTGATGCCAATCAGTTAGTATGGAAATTCAGTTTAGTTTTACACTAAATACTAGGATCTCTCTTGATAAACCAATTTAATGTGGACTAGATGCATAGTACCGTAAAACTCAATAATTTTGAAACTATCAGCATTCTAGTCTAGGTATGTAGGCATCTAGAGATAACCCTCTTTCTTCCAGCCCTGCTGTGTTTGCCAGCTTTTCAAAAATTTCACAGTCGTAAAACTATTACAATCTCTCTCTCTCTCTCTCTCTCTCTCTCTCTCTCTCTCTCTCTCTCTCAACAAGCTATTCTGGAAAAGAGATGAGGTGAGTGAACAGGCAGGATTGCAGATTGTGCACCATAGATAATTGATGATGAAAATCTTCAGTCAGTGATATTTTGTTTGAATTGGTATTTGATGTATTTTTTTTTTTTTTTTACATATTTGGTTATTTTTTCTGGTTTTGTGATAGTTTGAACGCCCAATGTGGGTTACCACTGAAACGTAACTATTGAATTTATTTGGTTTTGTTTGATAATGAGGTGAGGACCTGGGGATCATTTAAGGCAACGAAGCTGGTGAGACATGTGGAGGTGTGAAGGAAAAGATGCCATTGCTAGATTTTATGGATAAAGGAAGCAGGATTCTCGGTTACCAGATTTTGAGTCATCTTTCATGCTACTTACTGCTTCTCACCACTACTCATGGTTCATGTGTCTGTACTTTACTGTGTATGTGAGTGACGCCAACTCAACCCAGAGAGAGAGAGAGAGAGAGAGAGAGAGAGGGTGCATTTATGAAGCTTTTAAGAAGTCTTGGTTTCCATCCGTAGAAATGTACCTGATAACCATGGCAGCTCTCACTGTACAGATGACTTTTGACAACCCAGCATCAACAGTATAGTACTTTTCACCGAGAGAGAGAGAGAGAGGTCTTGACTCTCTGGGTTCGTTTATTGTTTTTTTATCTTCAATTAAATGACGAAGATCTGACGTATTTTGGAAAATGAGACAGAACACAGACTATCGTCCTTTGCAACTTCATCTTCGATAAGAAGTCCATCAACTTTTTCTCGGGACAACTTGCTCTTATATTTTTAATAATTTCAGACTGGTAGTGTAATGTTTTGATCATGCATATTTTATGTTTATATTCTCGTGATGTTATATACTATATCTTCTTGTTTGACATATTTGCCGTCCCTTGCGTTTGGATGTGTGTGTGTGTGTGTGTGTGTGTGTGTGTGTGAGAGAGAGAGAGAGAGAGAGAGAGAGAGAGTCACGAGCATATAATGCCTGGGCCAAGCAATGTACGTGTGATGCACATAGTTGCATTGGTTATCTGTCTTATTTGTTTGTGTCGAGAGAGAAAAGGGTTGCCTTTGTTACTCCTATCTATATCTACAGTCGATACTATTGCTTCTCCTTTCGTCTTGTTTTCATGACACTGTTCTTTATTTTTTTACTTCTTGCAAATGAACCTCAAGTGGGTAGAGGGTACAAGTCAAGTGATAATTGACTGCACTGTAGATACAAACCTTTTCGATTTGGATTGTTCATTTAGCGGGCCAGATGCTCCCTCTAAATCCAAAGAGCTGATTGCCAGCATCTATGCCTTTGGATCCATTTAGGGACTTGAACCCTAAGCTGGAATATATTCACATAGTTCTTTTATTTGTAAAAGGAATATATTCATATAGTTCTAGGGTTGTCTCTAACTTGACGTTTACAAAGAAAATTGCATTGGAAGAAATGAAAAAAAAAAAAAAAAACCTTAACCAAAAAGAAAAAGAAAAGAAAAAAAAAAGGGGAAAGAAATGAAAACAAAACCAAATATAATTTAATCAAAACTAATCTAATAAAATCATGTTTTGATAGAACAATGAATTATTATCATAGTTACATCTTCTATTTCCTAATAATAATTTCCACTTGAAATAGTAAGAAACTTTGCCAGTCCCAAACTAGCATGCAAATCTTGACAAGGGTATTTTGTAAAATACACATGGAAGTATTCATCGTCTTTATAGTTACTAAAACACCCTCATTTATCCCCTTGTCAGTCATAGTCTGCTATTGAGATTATCAGTACTTCTCTCCGTTTGAGATGGGGATAATTCAAACTCGTTATAGCCAAGGAGAGGTTGATCTATCCAGCCTCAATTTTATCTGAGTTATGCAAGGATGTTTGAACTTTGGCTTGGGCTTAGTCTGTAAAAGCACAATCCCAACCTAGGTTGTGGGATTTGATTTGGATTGAACAGTGTCCATGTGGGAATACCATACACGGCCTTGGAGTAGGATAGGAGAACTCCACTTTGATGCTCCATTAGTCAAAATTTTCTTAACCATATGAGCTATCCTTGCCAATGCCCTTAGTGTGGATGGCTGAGCATTGTCTCTCATGAGAGAGGTTTGGGGGTTGAATCCCTGCAGTAGCATTCTGCAATTACATGCGATGTTGGCTACCCCTCCCGCGGTAATTTAAAGGATTCAATATCCAACACAAATATTGAAAGTGACAAGTCTAATGAAGAGAATAAACTAGATATTTTCCAAAAAAAAGGTTGATAATTGTTTGAATTCAAATTCAAATATCTTGTAAAACTATTATTACTATTATTTTATAATAAAAGATATCCTCAAGAAAGGATAATAGTGATGAGTTTAATTAGCTGATTCCCAAAAGTTCCTTGTTAATTTGGTGATTATTGTATCAAAGCCATGATCATTTTAAGGGTTTATGTATTATATTAAATCAACAAAAAAAATACATTCTGTTATAAGTACATTGATTTGCATCACTAAAATTATATTAATTTCTAAGATTCAAAGGAAAATTTAATGGATACAATAATTTTTTCCTCAGGTCCTAGATGCATTGATGCTAACTCATCAATCATTCTTGTAACTCTTACCCTTTCACTGTAGTCGATCTTAAATAGTGTCTATCGCTTAGATCAAGGTGTTGAAAGAGACCTTGAAATCGGGTATGAGATTGTCCCAAAAAAATATCACTGAGAGATGCCCATACCTCTTGGAGCTTAATTGGAAGAATGACCTAGAGAAAGATGCCAAACATAATCTTTATTAAGCATGGAAATATTTGCTATAAGAGGAGATGTCGAACATTGTAGAAGATGAGCCTAAAAATGTCATGAAGGATGCCATAAACCATATATCCTAGAAGTACTACTAACTTTTAAAAATGTATCCTTTTCCAATTTGTTGGGTTCAAATATCTTCAGGCTAACTAGAGACATATCACTGCAGTACAAATTCAGCATGCAACACGGTATTGATTAAAAAGCATATTTTGGTAAATACACATTGTAGTTATCTACTTTGAATTTACAAAAACACCCTTCCTTGACCCTGTGTATTTACCAAGACACCATTTTATCAGGCATTGTATCACGTGTTAACTGGTAATAGCATGCGGTGAGGATTTTATACGCCGACCCCTAACCTGCGCCGTGTCCACCAATGGTCGAGCAGGTGAAAACATCAGCATCGAAAAATGATTTTCACTTTTTGGAGGAGTGTGAAAACACTTCTGACACTGATGTGGCCCCCCATTGACCTAGGCGTTTGCATACGCTGAGCGTAGAAAAGCCTCACCGAAAAGCATGATATCTCTCCAGTCAGGCTGTAGATGATTCGAACTCTAATATGCTTAGTATAACGACCATTGAGTCATACCTAGTCCAATATAGACTGAACGAAATTGTGATACATGTCCAATATTAATGTTGTGCCCTACAAGGATATTTTGATAAATTCACATGGGATAGCAGACTACCTTTGTCCAAGTGCATTGTCCCTGACGTCTTTCTGATGTGTCACACGCCCGTTTGGACGTTTTTCTTGTTCTGTCCACAATAGACCTGACCCATCTTAAACAAAGAAAATAATATGATGGATCTTGGAGACAATAATTTTGGATTTAATATTATGTAGCGTTGGAGAAAGAACTATGTATCACATCAACCTTAAAATAGATACGAAAAAAGTAGGTAGCAATGTTACATAAAGATTCGACAAACTTAAAACGTTAATGAAAGAAATACAAAGATTGTCTGAAGTTGAAATATCAACCTTTCTTTTATAGATAACCCTTAGATTTCGGATGGACAAAAGAAAGAGAAATCAGACATTATTTGATTTAAAATAATAAATTGTCTACCCCTAATTACGGGTTTACATAAAGATTATAAGGGTATGAAAATATATATTAAACCAATTAATTAAGATCCTAACAGCTGCCAATATAAATTGTTGGGAGATATACCAATGAGGGATTCGTATCCTCTGGTCCACGTTTTTGGTACTCCACGGTGCTCCACAGACACAAAGGGGTGGGGGTCATACACTTTTTGAAAAGCCCCCTTGCAAAAATAATTTATGGGCCCCATCACCTTTGTGTCTTGGAGTACCGTGGAGCACCAAAAATGTGAACTAGAGGATACGGCTCCACCAAGGTTAAAATGGTTAAAATAAACATGGTTAAAATGGTTTGGTGTCTAATTAATAAGGATAGATGACCCCAACTAGCAATTGGGCTTCCCTGTATTTTTGGGTTTAGTACATTGTTTGTATTCTGGTTCAAATCGCTATAATTTATATTATAATATTGTAGGCCATGTTATGTAGAATACAACAGATGAATGCTTTAATCCTAACCCATTTCTCATTGCCCATGCATTCCAATTTTATATGAAAGAAAGCTGAAACCTTTCTAGTAACTAGCTCCCCTTCTCTGGTTAAACTCTACCAATCGTCTTCCATCTCTATAATTTCTAGGTCCTTTTTGTTTTCGTAAAAATCAGCAAAAATCTGAATTCATTCTAGTATTCGATCAAATAAACGAATACAAATACGGATATGCCTATATTTGCTTCATATTTTGTCTATTTACATACCTAACTCATCTTCTATATTTATTTCTAATTCTTCCCCCACCCCTGAAAAAAAAAGTCATAGGGATTGAAAATATTTATAAGTTTGTCAATGAATCTGATCGAGTTATTCAGTGCATTCTAGTACTCATCATCTTAAATGATGAGAAAAAATAGCTTATTGTTTGTGTTGTAGCAAGTAATTAATGCTGATGTGGCAAAGAAAAATTAAAATTAAAAATATATATATACATAATTGGGTCTAATAGATTACTAGAGTAGAATCACAGCAACAAATCAAAAAAGTGGCAAGAATTGAATATATAGGTAAAAATATAGTGTTTTTACCATGAAGATGTATCAGATCTGCAAGGTTGTCACCAATGGTAGAGGTTGTAGTAGTGCGGTCACTGTTGGATCATGTGGCTACTATCAAGTGTGTAGTAGTGGTGACCGTTTTTTCACTGTTTTTACCAGTGAAAAAACATGCATGATACGATGTGTGCATTGGCCAAACCTATCCCTACGCACACACCACACACATCATATCATGCATGTTTTTTCATTATCTAGTTATATATGTAATAATATTCAATGACTTCAGTAAAATCTCTTGGAATGAAGTCTAAGGTGTCTCTGGGGAGTTGAGAAATAAAATGTGCCCTTCTCTTATTTTAAGGAATCAGTTGAAAAGCTTCAATGGCTCTTTTATAGGTGATGTGTGACAAATACAAGGGTATCATGAGAAGGGAGAGAGCACACAAAAAGAAGAAGAATATCCACTCAATTGATAAATCCCATTTGAGGAGAAATCCCAACTCAACCAAAAACATATTCAAGTTTTATCTCTCTAGAAGACAATCTCATCATTCTTCCCACTGTGAATGTTATTGTTTATTCCTTACATTGGTATCAATATCCACCCAATTGAGAAATCTTGTTTGAGGAAAATCCTATCTCAAAAAGAGACATATTCAAGTTTTATCTCACTAGAAGACAATCCCGTCATTCTTCCCACTATGAATGTTATTGTTTTTTCCTGACGTTGGTATCAGAACCAGTAATTTGTCATCTACAATAACAATTTCTTGTTTGTCTTGAAGAAAAAGAGCCGTTCTCAATCCAACATGACGTCAAGTGAGAGTTTCTTGGAAGGAATCTTCCTCCACTCATTCATGACAAGTGGGAGTGTTCTACACAAAGTGGGAATGCTTGGGCTAGCATTCTTATCATTTCATACCAGGAAAGTCTCCCTTGATCATTGATATCTCACCATTGGATTGCATCTATTTTTCAACTAGATCCATTCCTAGAAAATTCAAAATACACACGTTGTAAGATATGTAGTATAGTTTTGTGATGTTTCCACAAGGTTGCATGTGTAGCAGATAATCAACAATATGATGTAGTTCTTCCATTAATGTATACTATTGTTCAAGTTTTACTCAGACAGATGATTAACACAATATTATAGAATCATAGGTTTCGTGAATAAATATGTATGCAGGTACACATAGTATAGATGTAGTCTCAATTCGTTCAAGATACCAATCCAATACCATATTAATAATAAACAAGTAATCAACAAAATTAAATAGATAGAAAAACTTATTGGTTTGTTGGTGCGCAAATCGTGTAATGCACTATCCTTAAAGTGATATTCGTCGGCTACTTTCAAGATATGGAAGGCTTGTTCGACGATCACCTCCAAGAACACCAACACCTCTACCAATACCCAATACAAGAAAGTAGGGTAATAATATGAATGGCTTAAAGCTCTTAGACAAAATAAAAAACTCAAATCAAAACCCAAAACTAGAATGTCGTAGCGAGGAAGAAGATGACTAATTATTTCTATGTCTCTCACTTAGTGAAGGTTCCATTCTTAAAGAGTTCAGGGTGCTCAACGACTGACATCTTACCAAGTTAGGATGTCCATATTAGGTAATTTAATTAATGTTAATTAATATTGATTTGACGCTAAATCTATACACATTAGGATGCCTAATGCATATGGATTTTTAGTCGTTACACATTACGTACTGTACGTTGTATACTATATATAACTTTAAAGATTTTAAAGAAAGTTAATAAATAAATAATTATAAAATAATATATGCGCGTATACACCATACCACGCCATGTCATGTCACACCCCAGCTTGGCCTGGCTCGGTTCATGTGCGTGATGCGAACAATTAACCCTAACCAACCCTTCTTCTCTAGAACCCCATTTCTTCTTCAATTCCTCTTTACTTATATGCCAGATTTAGAAGTTCTCCACTTTCAATGTGAGACTAAACTTTTAAGTGAAAAGTGTTTTTGAATGGGTTTAGGAGGGAACCACTAAAAAGTCAAATTAATTACCTTAATTCAAATTTCCCTCCAATTTTTTTTATAAAATACCTTTGAGCTTAAGTCAAGGTAAAAGGCCTATTCAGCCCACATAACTTAATAGCCCATAAAGATTTTATTTTGAATCATTAAATATAAAACAAATACAACAATCCCCCACAAGATTCAAAAATGAAATAAATCCAAAATCATAAATATCAATAAAACAATCTTTCTAAAAGCTAGAGAAGAATTATCTAGGTATTGGTGTCTAAAAAACTATGAACCGACCATTGGTATAACAATTCAATATTCATAATAGTTGGTGGACTAAGGTCCTATGAACCAGATTACATTAACGTGAATCAACTGAAATTGTTATCCACAATTCATTCTCATATCATCGTCGTTCTAATGGGTTGGCACCATTTCGATAAAGTACCATACCCGAATGTTCAAGAATGCTCTAGAGAACTAACCCAAGTTCTTATAGGAGGCGACCCCACCCCCACACTCAAGTAAGTGAATTTATCAAGTGTGTACTGCAATTAAACACACCACCCATAATGGATATAGATCTATTAAGAGTTCTAAGACTCATCTTTATTACATTGTAGTATGCACTATCTACACCATAAGGATGGGCAAAAATGACAATGCCACTCAAGTTACCTAGTAACTTATTTTTACCCGTATAAACCTACTTCATATGATCGCCAATCACATAGGTCAAGATGTAATCACTATCAATTCATGATTTAGGCTTAAGCCCCACCCCCCTCGATGTTTCCATCACTAACCCTCTAGTCAGTGGTTTAGTCAAAGGATCTACTAAATTCTTCTTTAACCTCACGTAGTCTAAGGATATAACTCCATCACTAACCAATTGCTTCACCACATTATGTCTTAGGTGTATATACATATTTTTCCTATTATAGATTTTGTTATTTGTTCGAGTAATTACAACTTGTTATCACAGTGTAGAGACATTGACAGTACTAGTTTAGTCCATAGAGGAACATCTATCAATAAGTTTCTAAGTCATTTGACTTCACTACCTGCCTTCTCTAAGACAATAAATTATGTTTTCATGGTTAACATAGTCTTGCATATTTGATTGATCGATTTCCATGAAATCACACCACTCCCTAATGTAAAAACATAACCACTAATGGATTTCATATCCTCAAAATTTAAAATCCAATTAGCATCATAGTACCCTTCAAGTATCGATGGAACACCACTATATAATAGTGTCAAATCATTAATAACCTTAAGGTACTTTAGGATTTGCTTTATAGCAATCTAGTGTTTTTCTTTAGAGTTAAATGCGTAGCTACTTAGTATCTCTTATGCATATATTATGTTTAATTTAGTACTATTAGTTAAGTAGGTTAAACATCCAATTATTTGTACATATTCTTTATATATAAATTGTTGTCTTCTATTTTTCTTTAAATGTACACAACTATTATAAGATGTTTACACATGTTTCTCATTGAAGTAGTCAAACCTCTTTAATATGTTTTCTGCATAGTGCATTTGATTTAACATCAATCCTTCATTTATTCTGCAAATTTTAATTCCTAGAATTACATCTGCCTCCCCTAGATCCTTTATATCAAGCTTAGATCCAAGGAACTTTTTTGTACTTTTAACCACTTCTAATCAGTACTCATGATCAACATACCATTGACATATAAAAAGATTATTATACCAATTTTGCCTAAAAACTTAATACATACACATATGTCTAAATCATTAATGTTGTATCTATTTCATACAAGTGTTTTGTCAAATTTTTCATGCCATTATTTTGGGGCTTGTTTTAATCCGTAGATTGATTTAACAAGCCTACATACTTTATATTCTTGCCCTTAGATCACAAGTCCTTCAGACTGGGTCATATATATTTTTTCATCTAAATGACCATTTAAGAATGTAGTTTTTACATCTATTTGGTACACAACCAATTTGTAGATTAATGTTATAGCTATCAATGCCCTAATGGTTATTATTTTAGTAATAGAAGCATAGGTATCAAAATAGTCTTTGCCTTTCTTTTGCTTATTACCTAAGGCTACTAATCTTGCCTTAAATTTATCTATGGTCCCATCAGGTTTTAGCTTCTTTTTGAATACCCACTTACTTCCTATAACCTTAGTGGCTGGAGGAAGATCCACTAGTTTCCAAGTGTGATTTGTTAGTATGGACTCTAGTTCACTATTTATGGATTCTCTCCAGAAAGCAGCATCTCATGAGGTTACAGCTTGTTTATTGGTTAATGGGTCTCCATCTACCAGATGGCATATGTACTCATAGGGAAGTACTTTGTGTTCCAATAGATAAGTGACAAAATCATCACCCAAATCTGTTGCTTTCCTTATTCTTTTGCTTCTTCTAACTAGGTTCTAATTCATTTCCTTCATCTATTGTTTTATCAACTTTTATAACTTTTTTTACTTGGTTGTTAGGGGTTCTATTCTTCATTGACAATATACTCTCAAAGAATTCTGCATCCTTTAATTTTATTATTGTGTTTGGTTTTAAAATATTATTTTCTATTTTAAGTACTAAAAACCTGTAAGCTACACTATTATGTGCATAGCCTATAAACACAATCCACTACAACAAAAATGGTTTTTAGCAGCATACTTTAGAAAGCATTTTTGTACAGACGCTGCAAAAGGTATGTATTGTAAGTGTTTTTCTTTAAAAAATGTTGCTAAAGGAATTAAATGACCAAAATAACCCTTTTATAGAGTGTTTTCAAAACGCTTCTAAAATAGGTGCTCCAAAAAAGGGTTTATACAACATTTTTAAAATGCCTCTTTTCTATTTTCCATAAAAATGACATTAGAAGCGTTTTTAAAATGCTCTAAATAACCCTTTAGAAGGGTTTTTTTTTAAAACGCTTCTAAGAGCAATTCCTTCTTCTCGCCTTCTCATTAGGGCTCCATTCTAAGGTAGACGGATTTTGGTGCGTGCTCTCTTTCTCTGCTCTCTCCTCTCGGTCCCTACTCTCGCCTCCCCCTCTTTCTATGCTCTTACCCCCTTCTCTTTCTTGCCTCTCTCACATCCCCCCTCTCTCTGTTCTCGCCTCCCCCCTCTCTCTCTACTCTCGCCTCCCTTCCTCTCTCTCTGCTCTATTTCTACTCTCCCTCCCTCTCTCTACTCTCGGCTCCCTCTCCCTCCCTCTCCCTCCCTCTCTCTACTCTCGCCTCCCTTCCTCTCTCTCTCTCTACTCTCGCCTCTCTTCCTCTCTCTTTGTGCTCTCTCTCTCTATTCTCGCCTCTCACATGTTAGGGTTCAAAATAATCTGGAGTGCGTGGAGAAGATCTACAGCTAATGTTCAGTTCAGAGATTGCAAGGGGCCCTTTTAGACATCTATATCCCTTGTCTTGCATTCTTGAAAAGGGTTTGTTTATTTGTTTTTTTTCTGAGTTATTGAATATTTGTTTGTTTTTTCACTGTCCTTAGAATTAATTTGTTTTATTCGTTGCATTAGATCACTTATTTATTTATTTATACCTTTATTTTCTTCTGTTCATGACATTGCTACTAAACGATTTATGCACATACTTGAAATTTATTGTTGGTTGTTAAAAGATGTTAGTTGTGCTTGATTTTTTTTATTTGCTGTGAATATTTCCTTCTTGTCTAAGATGATTGATGTTTAAATCTTAGACCGATTGAGCACATATTAGCAGGGATTCTATCGATTCCATGATGTTCTTAGCCCTTTTATTAAGTCTCAACAGTCATCACGGTTTATAATGTTAGGTTTAGACAGATTGCTACTGTTGTTTGATTTTTGTTAAAGCTTTTAGGAAATTTATTTATTTATCTGTGTTTATGGCTGTCAAGCATGATTCAAACCATGGTCTGCCTCTCCTACCCTCATGGCTGAATCATCAAAACCAAATTCTCTGACGATGGCTTCAAGATAGACACTTTGGGCACATCAAATCATTTATATGCATTTCTCATTAGTTGAGACATCTATGTTTTCCCTAATTTTAGTTGGATTAACCATTATTGTGTTCCACTTGCTTTTAGTTGTTTACCGTTCTTTTTTTTATTTTTTTATTTATCTTTTCGGTTTCCCTTTTTTATCCCTTGCTTAAGATAATCCCTTCTTCAAGACAAAAAAAAAACTGGAGTGATGGAAGTTTGTGTTATTTAAATGGGGTTTTCTAGGATTGCCCAAGTCAAATACTGTCACCTGTCACAAAAGCCTTTTATATTAGGCCATGGCC
>JAOXJP010000012.1:4830375-4846002 GCA_025762735.1 Platanus orientalis | reverse complement strand
CAGGACCTCCAACCCTGGTTTGGTCAGACCTGCCTATCATTCTCCTTGCACTGCTATGTGACATACACCCAAAAATTTAGGTGGGTGTTTTTCCAACACCTCGGGTCTCCATTTCTTCTCCATATGTTGTTCACTTATCTACTACACATTTTCTCTTCCACTAGTCGATACAATTGTTTCCTATCCCGCATCTCCTTTAGGACATGTGTTATAGAAACCTTTACGGAAACCATGTAAAAATATGGAAACCATGGAAACTTTACAAAAACATACATTTATGACATGTTTTTGTGCATGTTTGGAACACCAAGAGTTAAAATTTGATAAAAACCATTACATACATTATGTCATTGCATACGTTACGAAACTACACATCAATTGTCTAGATCTAACATCTCTTGTGTAGCAACTTCTGAACTAACAACGTCTTTAAATTGTTGTATCCGGGGTTGATATGTTGAAAGCTCCCATCTAGCTGCAATGAGATTACGATACTGATACCAATTTATCGTTATGGGCGGTATTGGATGACCCGACAATAAGAAGACCTACAAAAAATATGATAACATTACGTAATGTTCAAAACAATTTAAATACAACATCTTTGAATGGGCGACGACAATTACCCGAATGAAATGATTTTCATTCACAAACCCAATCGCAATTTCTTGGTGGGTAACTGCAGACAGTGGACATGATATAAGTGGCAAGAATGTTAGGCATTGTTGATGCTCACGTGATATAATACCATATCGTAATGTGATGATATCAGATGTCCACAGTCTGGCATGGTCATCCAATAGGCATATCCTGGGCAGTCATCAAAGCATGATAGTAACTGGACCAGCTCATCAACTCGCTGACAACTTCCATATATTTGCTCATAATGTGGGAGATAACTCTGTAACTCGCTTAGCAATTAAATTCTTATATCCCACCAACTGTCTTCAGGATATCTGAGCAATCCAGCAATTGCCCTGAATCCACAGTTTCCATCAGCCACCACATATTTAGTTAAAGCAATATAAGGCCTTATCCCCTAGAGAAATGCCCGAACGAATGTCATCGATCTTTGTTTCGTCACTATACGAGTATAAAATACCTACAAAATACACAAGGAAACATAATACGTTAAATAAACGAAAACATCATAATTTGTATTGTTATTAAAATATTGGGCTTACCTTTTCCTTTGGTCTTCTCTAAGGATTTGGGTATCAGGATTGCACCGGAGTGTCAGTTGTACTTGTAGTTTCAGGGGGAGAATAACTATCATGCATTGAAGATAAAATTTTGAATTTAGACCTTTCACGTCGCGTAGATGTGTCAATCTTCGCATGTGGACGACCTCTTGGAGTTGTCTTCACCTCCGGTTCGTTCAGATGTGAACTGTTTGGGGCTACTATCTCTCTCAACTTCTTCAACATTTATAACTTTCTTGTAGGATCATATTCATTGAACTGTTTCATAAACATCTATAAGTCATCAGTATAATCGAATTGTTGCCCTGTCTGGGTTGAGATACCTAGCATGTCAAGCTTACGCCAATGTGGATGTATAGAATCAAGGGGAATTGGGCGGCCTTCCATCATGTACTGTGCAATCTCATGTGCGCATGACAACCTGTACGTGCTTTGATAAACACAACCACATACAAAAACATCAACACCAACAAAGTTGGCCTGCTTTACTTTAAACAAAACTATCTCCATCGCCTTTATTGAAATGTTGTCCCGAAGCTCTTTAAATTCGGAAGGCTTGAAGTTGTGTTGGACGACTGTCTTACTCTTCTCGAAAGTTGCTTTTATGCTTATATGCTGTAACTCAATAAATGTATGTATACTATTCAAAGAGGACTCAAAATCCCATTTATTCCATCCGAGTTGCCTTTTTAGCTTTGCATGCGCACTTTTAACCTTATTTGTTGTAGTTGTCCCGAAATGC
This sequence comes from Platanus orientalis, assembly GCA_025762735.1. NCBI lineage: Eukaryota > Viridiplantae > Streptophyta > Magnoliopsida > Proteales > Platanaceae > Platanus > Platanus orientalis. The sequence goes on along the minus strand of JAOXJP010000012.1, from coordinate 4,844,058 downwards.
ATTCATTGATCCATCTAAGCAGCCACAAATTTATCTCTATATACATCAAGATAATTGCTTCACACATATTCGAGTGCATCCGGATACGTGTTGAATTTATGATTCAATGATGCGAGATTTTGGAAGTATTCTTCTTCTGTCGCTAAAAACACCAATACATTCCAATCCATGATGAACTTGTCCCAAATCTCTTTTTGTCAAGAACATTTTCTTACACTTTGCAAGAACATTCCTACTGATGTACCATCTACACAGTAAATGTGTAGCATTAGGAAACACTATAGAGATTGCATTCATCAAAGCCACCTCCCTGTCCGTCACAATAACTTGAGGATGAGCACTATCACCAATCGCATCACGCAAAACACTCAATGCCCATGTGAAGTTATCTTCTCTCTCATATTTGAGATATACAAAGGCTACAACGAAGGTCATGTCAGTGGATGTCAATCCAACAATCTCTAAAAGGGGCATACAATACCTATTCGTTTTGTAAGTGCAATTCATGATCAAACCATATAGAAATGCACGTAACAATTCCAAACCAACTGGATGTGCCCAAAACAAATCAGTCACGATCTCGGTATCATCGATTTGTCTATGGCACTCGATGTATCCATGCTCTGCCAGCTGTCCCAATAGTAGCTACATTTGAGACCTTTCACCCTTCTCTGCCGTTCTATGTCTCTGTCATGCATTGTATATTGTCTTCACTGTGGCAGCATTTAAGGAGTCTTTTTGTTTTAGTGTAGCCAAAATATCCCTTGGTTTTACCCTATTCTTGGACATGTCAACCAATAACGAAATCTCTTCTTACGACAGTCTTCTAGTATATGAATGTCCTTTGAGATGATCCGAAACCTAATGATTATGCATACCACACACTACTAACAAAATCCAATCATCATCAGTGGATAGTTTTTTACCCTTCAATTCAAACAGACATCCACATTTCTTGCTACCTGATACCACATGTTTTTTTTATCTTGATTCACGTCTTTCTTCGGCTCTCTATACTGCCCACTCCTCTCACATGCAAGGGTAATTCTTGGTTTCTTTGAGGAAGCACATGAATTTGACTTCTTAGTGACAATAACGAAACCATTTACTCGCTTAACCTCGACCGCCCACTTACATAAGTCTGCTCAGCTCCTGAATATCTATAAAAAAGTAATAACACAATTCTTTGAAGCACACTAAGTTAAAAAATCTTCGCACAGTAACTCAAAAACAATTCGAAAAGATTTACCTCGTATGTGATAAACTCACTGGTATAATCCACTACCATCTCGGTAGAAACCTTACTAAATTGGCTTGAAGCATCACCCTGCAGTTGGAACATCGTAAAAAAAATCAATATATCACAAAACTAAGTGTCTTAACAAGCTAGAAGTGTTTGGAAAAAAAAAACACAAAATTCCAAGTTTGTTTGGACCTTGAGGTCTAAATGAACCTGGGTATGTTTGAATCTTGAAGTCTATACAAACCTGGTTCTGTTCGGACTTCAAGGTCCGAACAAAATCATGTTTGCCCGGACCTGTACCTTCGAACAACATGCAGGAATTTTTTTTTCGTTAAACGAAAAATACTTACCATTAACGGATTTTCTTACTCGGATTCAACTCTATGATGATCCATTGGGTGGTTACAATGCTTTTACACAACAATGATGTTAAAAATGGTGCAGAGTTTGGTTGGGAGAAAAAGGGAGGGAAGACATTTTTATTTTCATTTTTGAAGAAATGAAATGTTTTAACAAAGAGGGGGGGGGGTGAGAAGAGCAATTGAAATTTTTGGTTTTTTTTTGTTAATAGGGATAAGTAGGTCATTTCATAGAGGGGTATAAAATGAAATTTTGAAAAGTCTTAAAATAAGGGTGTGGTGATCAATTTTGGGGGTGTTAATAGCCTCTCCCTTTCACATATTCACATTAGATTTGTTTATAATTTAATGTTTATTAAACTAATCGAGTATTTAAAGGAATCAGACATAGATGAATCCATGAGAGAGGATTGTATCTGCTCCTCTTAACTTCCGCTCTTCTTTGCACCGTGTCAGGGGGTGGGCACATCAGCACCGACAAGTGATATGCACCCCCCAAAAAGTTAAAATTACTTGTTGGCCCTGATGTGCCCACTCCTTGACAGGGGCAGAGAGGAGCAGAAGTTAAGAGGAGCGGATACAATCCACCCTCTGAATCGATATTTGCCTTAACCGAATCGGACACAGATGGTTAGGGCAGAAAAGATTATATACGGAAATCTGCTTTTCCTGATGTATTAGGATGGCGTTTTGGGGTAGACACATCAGTGCTGAAAAGTGATAAGCACCCCCAAAAAGTGAAAGTCACTTTTAGGTACTGATATTCAGCCCCCTGATGCAAAAATGCCAAAACAAGGCCGACTGGTCCTCATTTGCACCGGAAAACCATATGCGATAAAAGGCAGGAGAAAACCCTAGATAAACCCCCATCCTTCGATTCTCTCCTCCCACCCTTTTTCTAGGGTTAAGGGCTTTTATTCTCAGCTACCTAAAGTTTGGTTAGTTGCAGAAAAAGAAAAAATGGCGACTTTCATGGCGCTACAGCGAGCAGGAAGCTCCATGCTTGCTACTCTCTGCAAGGTACGACCCCCATACACTTCTCAGTTCATCTTCAAACGCAACCAAACCCTAAGCCTGAAACTAGTATCATCCGCCGCTAGGAATCACTCTTTGAAATCTCTCAGCACCTCCGCGATCCCAAACAACTATCAGAGTCCCCACCCATCTGATCCTAGGGTCTTCCAACGCGACGCTGGCGTCGCTCAGCGCGAAAACCCTAATCAGTGGAACCCTCGAGAGCAGAACTTTACCCAGCGCGGTAACCCTCAAGGTCAGAGCCATGCTCAACGTGGTAACCCTAACCAGTGGAACTCTCAAGATCAGAACTTTGCCCCGCGCGGTAACCCGCAAGGTCAGAATTATGCTCAGCGTGGTGACCCTAACCAGTGGAACACTCACGATCAGAATTTTTCTCAGCGCGGAAACCCGAACCCACGAAACTATCAGGATCAGAACTACCCTCAACGCGGGAACCCTAACCAGTGGAGCTCTCAAGATCAGAACCAGAGACAAGTGGTTGATAATCGAGCTCCTAATGTTCCTCCTTCCGACGTTGATTTGATGAGCTTATGCCGAGAGGGGAAAATTAAAGAAGCCGTTGATTTCTTGAGTCAAGGCGTTCGTGCTGATCCCCACACTTTTTATGCGCTATTGACCTCATGTGGGGATTCGAAGTTACTTGAAGAAGGCAAGAAGGTCCAAGATTTCTTGTTGCGGTCGCCATTTAAGGCTGATCTTCAATTGGGTAATAAAGTGATTGAAATGTATGGGAAATGTGGAAGCATGATCGATGCCCGCAGAGTGTTTGATCATATGCTTGAACGAAATATGGATACCTGGCATTTGATGATAAATGGATATGCAATGAATGGGCAGGGAGATGATGGATTACAGTTGTTTGAACAGATGAGGAAGTTGGGATTGAGACCAGATGGGCAGACCTTCCTTGCTGCTTTAGCAGCTTGTGCTAGTGCAGAAGCTATAGAAGAAGGTTTCATACACTTTGAATTGATGAAGAATGAGTATGGAATTGCTCCAGGGATTGAACATTACTTGGGCCTTATTGATGTTCTTGGAAAATCTGGGCAGGTCAGTGAAGCTGAGGAGTTTATTCAGAATATGCCAATGGAGCCCCCGGCAGCAGTTTGGGAGGCCTTGATGAATTTTGCTCGAATTCATGGAGATATTGATCTTGAAGACCGTGCTGAAGAGTTGATGGTTGCTCTTGATCCTTCTAAGGCTGTTTCTAACAAGATACCCACGCCACCGCCCAAGAAACGTTCGGCAATCAACATGCTTGAGGGGAAGAACAGGGTTAGTGAGTATCGTACTGTAAGTCCCTACAAGTCTGAGGAGAAAGAAAAATTGAAGGGATTGAGTGGGCAGATGAAGGAGGCTGGTTATGTGCCAGATACAAGATATGTGCTTCATGACATTGATCAAGAAGCCAAAGAGCAGGCATTGCTCTATCACAGCGAACGTTTGGCTATTGCATATGGTCTTATCAGTACTCCAGCAAGGACACCTCTTAGGATTATCAAGAACCTCCGTATCTGTGGTGACTGTCACAATGCAATCAAGATCATGTCTAAGATTGTCGGTAGGGAGCTTATCGTTAGGGACAACAAACGGTTTCATCATTTCAAGGATGGCAAATGCTCTTGCGGGGATTACTGGTGAAAATGTCATTATTTTGAACCTCCAACTTATTTTATTGATGTGTAGCCAGATTTTCTTCCCATAGGCAATATAGTGTATAAAGGCAATTAGAATGTTTGTTTGTGGGAAGGAATGCCATGGTGGCTATTGGTAGAGATGTTTTACAGATGTTCTTTTACTTCTTTTGATTGCTGTTCTACTTGTAATGAAATACCTCTATCCTTTTTTATAGAAATTGTTAAATGACTAGTTTAATTACTGGAAGAGGCCACCGAAGTCACATAGGCTATATACCCTGCATCCTATCATTCATTCTGCTGTTTATCCTTGGGTGCTCTCTAAATTGGCAACTGTGATGGCGAAACCATTGCTCCATCTCTTCTAATAGCTTTAGGTTTTCTGTTTAACATGTATTTCAGATGTCCAATTTGCAGGGGGTTTTGAGTCTTCTTATTGCAAATGGATTTCAGATTGTTTTCTCCATCAACCTAATTAAAATTCGAACTCACCGCCCTGTTTTCTGATTGATTGTGCTTGTCCTCAACTTGAAATGGATTGAGTTCTGTGATAGACCTCAATGATAGATTCAAATAACTAGATTATGAACTCCCATAGCTAAGGCTGTCAACAATCCTCTGTGTGTGTGTGTGTGTGTGTGTGTGTGTGTGTGTGTCGTCCGTATTGTTTTCAGAATCTATCGTCATCGTCCTTTTCTTCACCTACATTCTTGAATCAGCAACACAGAACTCTTGAACATCTTCTCTAGGGGGTTTTAGTCTCGGCTCTTCTTATTGTTATTACAAACAGTCCCATCCCTCTCTGCTTCTCTCCCTCACTCGGTGTTTATAGCCCCAAACTATGTGTCACCACTCAAAACCTCAATTTTCTGGCAGAAAGTGTAACTGAATATCTGGATTCATATCCAATATTGGGTCAAGTAAATGAATACGGTTCCTATTTTTAAATATCCGAATTCAATTCGATATTTAATTGAATAATTAATACAAATACGGATATGTCTGTATCCGCTTCGTATATAGTCTGTTTACAGCCCTACATAGCCAATGTGAAAGTCTTTAGATTGAGATCTGTATTATGCTAGTTGTCTATTTTGTAATGAATCTGACCTGAAAAACTGATAGATCTAGTCCAGTTTCTCGGTTTAGGTTAACCACTGCTTTCCATTGGTGTGCTTGTCAGTGTTCTTTATTTTTATTTTTATGCTTTCTGTACTCTTCCTAGTCCCTGCTTTGGGAGGATAGGAGAGGAAACTACCAGCTGGTATTCCGTATTCGTGTGGCTTCTTATTTGGCATTTTTATTCAAGAATTGAGAAATTAAGAAATGTGCTTGCATCTCTTACAAATGATCATAATGGAGATTGTGTATGGTAGCTTGATGGGTAGAATTTGTGTTTCGGTGTGTGGCGGGAGCAACCTAGAAGGAGCTACCAGATGGTTTTCAATCTTTAACATATATCTTCTTCTTTAACATTCAATCTCACAGGATAGATCCATCCCTTGCAGCCAGATAGACCCTGGGAATCGGGTTTAAATTGGTGGGTGTTAAAAATTGAAGTGTATTTTCTAGATTTTTTATTCTGTTTTATTTTGAGTGTTGTAATAAGGTTATAATTGTGATTTTCTTTCTTGAGGTGTTTTCGGTCATTATGTTATATAGGCCCCACTTGCACATTTAGATGCTTACATGTCACTTCACAACACCCTTCTTCCGCCTCACTTCCTATTTCCCATCAACCTAAATTCAAACTCTCTTAAAAACCTTCACTTCATTGGAACTTATAATCATTTAGTTATTTGTTCCTTCCCTGGTCACATTCTTCTCTTTCTCATATAACATTTTTTCAATTCTTAAGCACCTTATTAATTCCCACTCAACTTTTCTTTTGTTTCCATTAGTCTTGGTCAAGCAAATCCATTTTCTATAGTTATTTATCAAGCTCCTATGCAATCCGTTTTTTCTCATACAAATGAAAAATTATTGAAAACTTCATGTTAAGTGTTGATTCATGCATCATTCTCTTCCCAACATCTATATATATTTACTTAGGTGGTTTTCTCCACAATTCTCCCTCGGAAAGGCCCTTTAAAAAGTTTGCTGAACTGGAAAATCACATCTCTAAGATCCAAATCTTGTGCAAGTGGTGATTCATACAAGTGATGTATTTTGTTTAAATTATATAATATTCATCTCTTTCTTCAAATCTTCATCTATTTGATTCTTATTTTTCATTTTGGTTGTGTGTCCTCGGGCTAGTGTGACTTTCCGATATTTGAGAAACAGTTGTTCTGGAATTTTGGCTTCTGTCTTTCTCCACAGTAGAACCAGAACTTACAAGTGATTCAGCAGGCAAATGAGTAATACAATAATCCATTAGGTTCACAATCACATAGATCCAAATTTGCTGTCTAAAAGTATGTTTACAAGAAAAATGTAATCCAAGAAACAAAGATACACCTTTGAACCGGGTCTCACACGACTTTGGAGTCAAAGATGATATTACATTGAAGGTATCAATCACAAAAGTGTACACGTGAAGATGCATCCCCAAGTAGCAAGGGCATCGTCATAAGCATCAATTACAATATTCAGAATGAGAAGAATTTACCAAAAAAATTAGAAAAATCCCCAGTAGAGCAGTGGCATCAAAGAGTCACTGATTGATATGCCAATGCTTCAAAACAAGGATGCTTGTCCTCCTCTGTTTTCATGGCATTGGGCCACGACAGCTAGCTAATCCCTTCTACCAAGTCTCTTCTATAAAGGAACAATAGTTGTATAGAGATTGGTACTTGAGTCAACATAGCAACCTGCTTATGCTTTTGTGCTCTTCTACCAAGTCTCTTCTATAAAGGAACAATAGTTGTATAGAGATTGGTATTTGAGTCAACATAGCAACCTGCTTATGCTTTTGTGCTCTGCAAGGCTAAAACGACTCAATTTTGATGTATAATTGGGTCACTAACGCAACTTATAGGATATCAACAGGGAGCAAATCTGCTTTGACAGACTGGCACAAGATGTGTTTTTTAATTTGGTTTCTTTTTGGACACTTACTTTTTGAATTGAACAATTTTTTACACTTCTAACCCTCTACACACCACATGTCAGCCTATGATATAGTCACACAATGGTCACAAATGTTTGCTCCCTTTAGGATAATGGTTCTATCTGGACTCCACACTATCACCAAGAAATAATTATAAAAAGAAAAATTATTGTTTGTAATGAAAAAACCTTTGTAGACATGCCACAAATTGACATGTGATGTATTTTTGAACTTGGTGCCTCTTTTTGGAGGACTCTATCCTCTGTGCCATCTTACATGCCACAGTGAGGCAGACACGAAGGAGTGTGGGCCCATACACTTTTTGCAGGATCCCACCCCCCTTTATGTGGTTATCAAGATCCCGATCCCGATCCTGATCTTAGGATCTTATGATCCTACGATTCTAAATCATCCAATCGATCCGACTCCTTACCAGGATCTTAGATTATAGGATCATAGTAGATCTCATCTTGGATCATGGGATCTTATGATCCTACGATCTGAAATCATCCAAGCGATCCTAATCAATTATATTATGATTCTACCGAAAGAAAAAAACATGTTTTATAATTATAAAACACTAAAGTTTAATAAAAAAAATCTCTAATTATAAATACTAATAACTTAATTCAGGTTAAATAATATTTGAATACGACTCTTCCTTTCCAAATTGTCTACATTGTTTTGTTTCTTCTATTGCAAAGTTCAACTATTTAAGTTGAACAGAGCCAACCAAACCTTATAACCTGTCCTATTTAGCTATTCTTCAATCAAGATTCAAGAATATAACTTGTTATTATAGATCTAGACAATAGTCAAGCCAATGCTAGTTTGATTGGAATTATCATATTTTGATGATATCAATTTTTAAGTGGAGTTTTAAGTTGAGCAAAACCAACCATCGTTTTGTTTCTTGTTGCAAGGTGAACCTGTCCCATATGAGAGTAAAATACCTTCATTTGCAAGAACAACCGAAGAATGAATGAGTTTCATGAGTTTTGTTTTTAACCATAATGAAAAGGGATTGAAATATGAATCCACCTAGTTAATTTTAAATGTTTTGTTATTGTGATGTTAGAATTTTGAAAATATTGTAATTTGATTAATTTACTTTCTAGGTAATTTGTTTTGAAAAAAAATATAATATTTTCTTAGTTAATAGATAAAAAGTATAGAAGTTAGACTAAGTTAAAATTTATTCATTTTCCTTTAATAATTTTAATGAATTTTTAACATGTATCATTGTTATTGTGGTTTTCCCTTTTATTTCTAGGGGAAAGTAGAATCTTATAATCCTCAATCCAATCCTACGATCCGATCCATGAGGCCACCCTACTGATCCTATATAGGATCTCGATTCAACCTTAAGGTGGCGCAAAGGATACAAACCCCTTTTTGGACACCTATTTTTTTGATTGAGCACTTTTTTAGACGTTTTTAGCCACAACACAACATGACTCACGGACACTTTTTCATCACATAACTTTGTTTCTTTATAAAAGGCTTACTAACCTATCAAAAAAATAAAATAAAATAAAAGGCTTACTAATACAGTATTACATGGGCAAGTTGCTTAGGAATGCCAAGATACCTCAGCCAAGTTGGGGGCCATATCACTTGCGACCGGAATAAATGAGCCGATTTTTTTACGGTGTGAGAGAGGGAGGGTGGGGCCCATTATCCCGTCCCCTCCCCCCCAAATGCATGGGGTCCACCCCCTCTCTCACGCCATAAAAATTTGGCTCATATACTCCGTCACGGGTGATACAAACCCGCCAAATTGGCCAAACATTCAGGCTTGGATGGAATCATACCCTCTCCGATGCTTGGTCGTGAGCCAAGTGTGAGCCGAGACACAAAGAGGGGTGGGGCCTTGCAAAAAGTGTATGGTCCAACCCTCCTTTGTGTCTCAGCTCACGACCAGGCGTCGCAGAGGATACTGATCCGGCTTGGGTACAATGCATAATTTTCTTTTGACTGGTAATGGGTAGAATGCATTAATACAAGAAATTGTAGGGAAAACCATCTAAACTGCAGGATTGCTCACAATTTTAGGACATCTTTTTCATATTTAGCAACATTTTTATTGAATCAATCAATGAATATATTCTGCAGGGACATAAATCACATAATTAATAACAAAGAACCGAGAGAATGTCTTTCATTTCTTTGTTTTTGAAAAGAAGAATGATTGTCTGTGTTGACACAGACCCCTGTATGCATGCCATTGATTAACACATAATGTGTTTTTGAATTTGATGTCTCTTTTTGAATACCTACTTTTCAACTCCCCCCCCCCCCCCACAAAATAACGTGTGTCAGCTTATAAATCACCATAGACACTACAAACATTTTTTTTCATCAAAGAACATCTGTTGGGTTTTAGAAACTTTCCTACTTGGCATTCCTAGTTTTTGAGCCCTCGGGATTTGGTGCAACCCTTTAAAGAATGCTTAAGGTCCGCCTTGCATCAAGGGTGGACACATCGATGCCGAAAAGTAAAATACACCCCCAAGGTGCTGATGCATCCAACACTGATGTAGGGCGGACCTTAAAAGTTTTGGACACACCCAATCCTAGCTGGTTTTTGAGAATAAGCTCAGTTTACCCTAGAATAGCAAATCGCTTAAAGTATCTAGTGAAATATAAAGCAAAATATTCAGCCTGTAGATATGTTAACTCATCTGAAGTATTAAGTAAACCGAGGTAACGAATGTATATATAAAATTTGTCTCCACCAATCTTTTACAACGAATAAGATTGGTCAAATCTAAAAGTGGGGAGGCAACCTGTGTTTTTTGCCTTTACTAGCAATTGGGTTTCTAAGAGATGTGGTTAAGTAAAATAAGAGATGTGGGATCATTATTGATTACCTCCACATATGCCTTGCAAGCAAATCCAAAGCGGCTTCTTCTAAAGCATTGTAGAACTATTAAGGAAGAAGCAAAAAAAAATTGCTCCATCATCCTACAAGACAATGAGAAAAGCATATAAAAAAAATATAAACCTGCTTTGCAAGATTGCAAGCACGATCCGGTAAATTGTGGATTTCATAATAGAAAGCTGAGAAGTCAAGTGCAAGCTCTAGCCTTAATGGGTGAGTGGGAAGCAGATCAACCAGAGCAATGTCCTAGATGAAAGAAAATCAGAAACGATCTCATTCCAGAATGCACACAACAAATAAATCGATCCCTGTTTGGTTTCCCTGAAAAGCTGTTTTTTTGTTTTAATGATTCTTCAACAAATTTTCTCGAGAAAATCATTTTCAAGCTATCCGACTGCCAAGAAGCTGAAATCCTCAATTTTTTTAAAATTTTTTTTTCATGTAACTAACTATTTTATTTTTTGCTTGCTTGAAAAACCTCCTTTTCTCATAAGAATTGTAACACATAACATAAGTTTTTTTTTCTTGACAACCAAACAACCATTGGAAAAGAATAGAAAGTTGTTACATATTTTTTTCCTTTATCTTCTTTTCTTGTATAATTCATTTTCCGAAATAATGTTTTGTCCAGGATTTGGTGTCCAAGACACCAGGGGACGTCATATAACAAAATAAAATGGGCGGGACTTTGAAATCCATTTTATTCCATATGAAATTCCTTGTGTCCTGGACAACAAATCTTTTTCTATTATATTCAACGCAACCAGACAGGGCTAAAAGAAAGACCGACACCTAACTGGCTAAAAAGATAAAGAGCGACCAACCCACCTGAGCAGACTTGTAAGCCAGCAATGTCCCCTCGGCAACTTCCTTCCTCTCATCCCCAGTTCTGAACTCAGCCAGAAACCTCTGGTAATCACCTCTCATCTTAAGGTAAAAAAACTTGGACTCTGCATCTGTGGAAAAAGAGATGAGATGAGAGTCCAGAAGGCTTGCAGCTGAGATCTGATTCAATCTTCCCTCTCTACACCTTAATAGCCGCCACATGATCTTCGTTTCCCCGGCTTTCTTCCTGGAGGATCGGCCACCCAGCCCTCCTGGCTTCAACCATTTTCTTGTAAGCCACAGTGAAAAGCTTCCGTTTCTTTATTGGGTCATCCAAGGTATTCAGTTGAATTAAGGCTCCCGTGACGTGTTCCCCCATTTCGTCATTCCGTTTAGCCTGCTCGGCCAATTTGGCCATGAACACATTATCCTCCTCAGACATCCTGCTTATACAAAACTGACACCTGATTCTGCAAATAGAAAAGTCTCATAAGATCTCAAATCAATAAAATCCAACATACAGAGAGCTGAGATTGAATCTAGCCATAGTAAGATCAGCATAGAACAAGGAACATACCTAACTGGCTTTGGGCTCAAAGAAGAGAAATATTTCCCTGGCTGTCTGCTTGTTCACAACAAGTCAAGAAGCCAGTAAGGTGGTTTCAAACTTTGAAATTTCAATGATGGGTTCTTCTTTGTTGAACATTTTCTTTCACTTTTCTGATGAGAGAAGAGACAGGGAAAGGATAAGTTATGAGCGTGGAGAAGTAAATTTTGAAAGGGACTCCTCAACTTTTTTTTAGGAGGGGCTCCTTGTTTTAAGTCCATTGCTACTGTCCTGTGGCATTTGCAGTAACATTGTCAATTCTCATTGGTGGCTCAATGATAAGTTTTGAAAAAAAGTGAAAAGAGGACTGTGGGGATCAAAGTGCTGTCCAGGACTTTGTATGTCCTACCATGTCCTACCCTCAGATTGGGCGCATAGGATTAAAACTGTAAAAACAGTTTCAAATGAAAAAGTAGGTACCATAAAAATTGGGGTTTTTAGGGTTAAAACCGTAAAAAAGAGTTCAAATGAACTTTTGCTCCTTACTTCCAAGAGGCGCCAATTTAAAAAACCAGATGTCAGCCTGTGGTAGAGGACATAGTAGGACATACAATGCAGTCATACATAACTCTTTAGGCACATTTCAAATTCCATACATTTTTTGCTTTTTATTTTGTAATGCCTTCATTTTTTAATTTTTTTTATTTTGAGTTTGGTGGAATTCAAGTTATTTTAATAGTTGTAACTATCACAAACAAATTTTAAGTAATACATTAGTTAATAGTTCTGTTGGCACCATCCTAAAAATTTGTCTACAAATGGGTGACATGTGAATTTTAATGGATCTAGAAATAGAGGCATAAACTAGAACATGTGATGAAGTCAACATTGAGATACGTGTCACAACAATTGATATACAACAAAGACGGATCATCATTTACACAAAACAGGCCAGACAAGACCACTATATACCCCACGTTGGACATCTGTTGCAACATAGGAAAGTGGATATGGTAATGAAGAGGAGTGAGAAGTGGAAGAAACCGCTCAGTGATATAAAGGAGTTACAACTACTATAACTGTTTGGCTCGATATAAATAAGTAAGAAAAAGAGATTTTCAACATCAATATCAAATTTTATTTATATATTAAGAATATGAGTAAGTCTATCTTAGGAGTAGGAGTAATTTAACTTAGTCTATAATCTAGCTCGAAATGTTTGAACTTGAATCATTTTTTAGATTTTATCATTAATTTGTTTGACATCAAGTGATATAGCTCTTCAGAAGAGACTGGTGATTCTTGGAGTTGAACAAGACGTTTGTACTGTGTTATCAATCATTGTATAGGTTCCATTTTTTTTTTTTTTTAAAGTTTGTGAAAAGTCTTTTTGTTGAGGCATGTACTGAACCCGTTCCAATCACTCAAGTTACCCATACCTAGAACTACGTGAAGAATAAGCGATTTTTTCTACCAACAAGTTCACTAAAATTAATGTTATGATATTACTATTTCCTTGTTTCAATTCGATTTCTTTCTAGAAATCCTAGATTTTACTGTTAAAATAAAGCATGGGAGCCTACTAAATAAGTAGACCTCTCCTTCAATCTTATTTCTTATTCTTTATATATTCCTTCTCTCTGGTCCTGGTTAGATGATAGTGATTTTTTCTTTAAATAAAGTAATTATATGAAATCGCATGTCCATTTTTTTTTCTAGTAAAGAAAAATATTATACATGGATGGCATACATTTGGAAGTCCTTGAATAAAATCAATAATAAATCACATAGAAAAGTATTTTATTCAATTCAAATAGCTTGGTTTACATTGAATTAATTTAAATTTCACTTGGTGCATTTGGATTCACGGAATTGGAATTAGCCCTGGAATTCCAATTTTATAGAATTGAAATCCGCAGATTTAGAATTCTACCATTTGAATGCATAAACGTATGAATGGAATTGGAATTCAAAAATCTCATTTTCACTATTTGGATACACAAATATTCAAATATCACAAATCAGCTCCATTTTGTTCGCTCTACCTAGTAGGTGGCATTGAGATTCTATGATAATATGGCCCATCACCAAGAACTCC
>JAOXJP010000012.1:4817339-4830275 GCA_025762735.1 Platanus orientalis | reverse complement strand
ATATATATATATATATATATCCGTTTTGTTAAAATATAACAATATATAAACAATCTTAAATAGCCTAATAACTAAAACCCTTAAAAATATCTAAACTCTTTACTTCATATCTGTTCTATCTTGGTCTATGGCAGCACCCATAGGTACTACCACAACTATGCCGCAGCGGCTGAATTATAGTTTTTTATATAAGGTGTTTTGCTCCATCCCACATCATTGCTAGGCCATACGGCATCGGAGATTTTGGAAATGATAGACATGGGTTAGGGAAGATCGCACTGGCGACGGTGACGACATATATGGAATTGCCTATTCTTTGCGGATATTTGAAATCTGACCCAAAATCCGAATTATTTAAGCGGTTAGGGTACAATATAGTTTTTATAGTATCCGTTAGAATAGGATATGGAAAAGGATATGCTCATATCCATTCTGAATTCGGTCCATTTGCAGCCCTACTTTTAATAGCCTTGGTTGACCACTATTAGAGGTGGGGACGTTTTCTTTATTTTGGGGTTTCTAATTTTTTAAGTCAAGAGAGGGGGAACCCTAGTTGTGGGTTTATAAAGAGATCTCTCTCTCTTATTTGGGGATGCTACATGAATAGAAAAAAGCAGATTTTTGGGTACTCTTCTCCATACGAGTAAGACCTCTCATTCTCTCCCAAGCTTTGATGCCAAGTCTGGCCATAGTTGGTGATTTCTCACAGGTATCTTTCTTCTTCTCCTTTTTATTCTCTCTTTTCTTTACAATTTTCCTGGTTTTTTTAAACCTTTTTGCTGTAAACCATTAAAACCTGCCTCCATATTCCATAATCTTCAATTTCCTCACTTCCTACATCCCCATACACCATCCGGCTACCTCTATCCCCATTCCCTTTGCCTTCTTTTGCCATTAAACACCATGAATCCCATTCGGTTAACCCGAAAATCTAGAAATCTTTATTTGTTCTTTTAGAAAACCACTTTTTTGGCTGTCCCAGAAAATTTCCAGGACTTTATTTCAAGAACCAATTTGATTTTACATGGGATTCCATATCCTACACCCTATGGTTAACATAGGATCACTCTCCCAAGTGTTTTGATTGATCAAAACTCAATACCCATTGGCTTAAGTAATCGCCCAGACTGGGGTTACTTATTCTTCAAAATTTTATAGATAAGTTACTTTTTAGAGGCTGTTATACATAGGAATATACCTGAGTCTAGGGACAGGCCAGAATTGGTGGATTTAGGGAAGGAGGACTGGGGTTTGTGGTGAAAATGGAAGAAGAAAGATGAGGGCAGTTAGGGTTTACAGGCAGGGGCAGCAAGTAAAATAAACAAGAGAGAAAGAAGAAGAAGGAGAAGAAAAGAAGGAGAAAGGAGAATGCCTTTGTGAGGTAATCACCTACCTGCATGTGCCCTGGTTCTCACCAACCTAGGGTTTCAAGTGTGGCATCAACAGCTTGTAAACAACTCCACTCTAATCGGTAGTAGAAGAAACCAGAAAACTAAACTTTATTTCTTCATTAACATGTTGTATACAATGAAATCCCCAACTATTTAAAACCAAAACAAAAGAGAAAATAGAAGCTCTTAACTCTCCTAGACTTCTAAAAAAATTTAGAAGGCAAAATAACCCTCAAATCGTGGCCTTCCTTGACCTACTCAACCACTTATACCTTAATTTACATTGGACTCTCAAAACTGCCCAAAACAATAATAAAAATCCTTATTATGTCCTAACCTCTAATAATACATAAACATGAAATAAAAACATGAAAACAACTTACTAATGTACCTGCATCAACAAATAAAACTTCAAACAATGTAACCAATGTTGATGAGTCTACCCTTTATGGAAGCCTAAGCTAAGGATTTGTCAAGCCAAGGAGAAATCAAACAAGTGTCAATGGTAGAAAGTTGTCTAAGGCCTTTTTAATTTCAAGTTTTAGGCATGTAATAAGGCTCTTTTGCAGCCATAGAATAGGTTTATTTAATTAAGAGTGTTTAGGGGGTAAATTGGGGAGTTTTTGTTATTTTTATTGAGTCAAAAATAGGCTTAAGTAGGGCTGGTCATGTGGACTAGTATGGGGGTATTTTAGGTACTTTAGTTCAATTTTATTAAAAGGGTATTAAACCTTGATGCTGTAAACGATTTTGGACAGATTTGAATGAAATAGAAGACGTTTTTGAAGACCCAAACGTGGGCAGCTCCTCATCTTCTCTTCATTTTCTCTCCAAGGTAATCCCATCTCTCTTCCACCATCTTCTTGCTTCTTCTCCCATTTATTTTCTCCCCTCTCTTTACTTCTTCTTCTCCCTTTATTAATTTCCAACCATTAGAATTTTTTGGATAGTACCATACCTCCACCCATTCTTCTTATCACAAATCTCTATTCCCTTTTCCTTTGATCAAAGCCTTTTACCCAGACCTCCTACAGCTTTGGACAACTCATATTGTACCCTTTGCCATCTTTAAGACCCGACTTTTAACAAGTAGGAGCAGGTGGAACAAGTACCAGGAGTTACCTCTTGTAGTTACAATTTTTGGAGAATTTTTAAAATATTTTGGAGCATCGTTTGAGGCTGATTCTGCCACTTTTTAAGAGGTATTTGGACCTACATTAAGAGGTAAGAGCAGTTATTTGAAAACTTGTTTGTCCATTAGTTGGTGATTGATTTATTGACGTTTCTGGAAACAACGGGATAGCCGATTTTGGGATTTTTCTAGTTTAAATAGTTAGAGACCTCCTAAATTCATGAAAATTTGAGGAGAGTACCCTGAAGGTCTGCACGGAATAATCCCAGAAGCCTGAAATTTGTTGACACGTCAGAGGGATATTTTGCTAATTTTCCACTTTTCTGGAAAATTACAAAATTGCCACTAGGTAGAATTTTCTAAAATTTTTATTTGGGACATTATATATTATTTGAGACCAGTTGCTAGTGTTTCACATATAAATTGTATTGGGTTTCGCATCAAATGTCCTCTGTGTCTCTTTGTGTGGACCCCACTAAGTGTGCCCAACATATCCCGGTGTAAAAGATAACTCTAATAGCCTCCAAAACAGCTCCGGTCTAGCATGTGGGCCTCTCTCTTACTCGATCCAGTGGGTCAAGGGACCCTTCCTCTAATGGTGATAAACTGTGGGACTACCATGTGGCATGATGTCACCATCAGGCTACCCCTGGCCCCAAATGAACTTGTCTTCAATTTGCACTTCCTTTTCTAGGATATGCTTATTCTTTAAAGTTTTTATTCATAGATTGTCTACAAAAAAAAAAAGGAAGTCTATCATTTTCTTTTTAAAATAAACGAAGATTTAGTTTTCAACATATACCTAGTGACAAAAATTGTAAGAACAACTTTGTACATTTATGTAGAAAGGCATGCTTATCAATTGGGAAGCAACCAAATATAGCTCACCTGTAAGAACAACTTCTACATAACTGGATGATACTGACTATCTATTGATATCTCTCTCTCTCTCTCTCTCTCTGATAGATAGCCATCTATTGATCAATTTTCTGTAATCCATTTGCTAATTATGTTACCCCTTTCCTGCAAGTAGATGATTGATCTTTTATCATCTATTGTGAAGTTGGTGAGATTTTAGGCTTTGTCCAACCAAGAGGTGGTTAATGGATTTGGTGATCTCTTCATGTTTTTTTTTTCAGTTTCAATTTTGTCGAATTGTTTAGTTTGGTTTTAGAGTCCATTTATAATTCCTATTTTTTTATTTTTTTTATTATGGTAGTAAAGATGACAAGTCCAAATAGGAATGACTTTTAGATTATTTTGGATCCATTTCTTTACAAGCTCTAAGATCTTGTTGATCTTGGAGTAAAAGTGACAGGCCATGATGGACCTGAGTCCACACCCTAGAGAAAACTGTGTGGTTACTTTTCCTGATTTTAATTTGTGGAGACTCTAATTTTGAGTTCAGAGGTTTTGTTATCTATTTGAACCTACAAAGAAATGGCTTTGTTAAGATCTCTGACTTTGGTTATTGTAGTGTGGATTCACACACACACACAAAGAGGAGGGGGGGGGGGAGAGAGAGAGAGAGAGAGAGAGAGTTTTCAGACTTGATGTTTAACTGGGACCAGATGGCTTTCTTGTAAGCCTGCTACTGTAAGGCTTTTTGCCTGTTGTTTCTGTTTTTTTATGAAATCTTCCTTATCGATCAGAGAGAGAGAGAGAGATTTGCAGCACTTCTTTATTCAATGTCTTTGATCTATAGGCTTTCTTACTATTTATGTGTTGTTCCCCAATTGAAACCATTTTGGTTTGCTGGTGACTGATTTATACAATTTTTCATGCTTAATAAAAGGTCATTACCTGGTGCTAGTCTATAATTACGGGTTGTTGGGAGAGGTGGATGGGAAACAGACCTAACCTTAGCTTTTTTGCACGAAGTGGTTGCTCACCAGACTTTTAACTCTTGTTTTTACGCTGACAGCCCAAGCTGCTACCATTACACCTAAGCAATGACCCTAAATTCTCACGCTTTATAAATATCTATATATCGAACACTTTCAAACCAAACTGGATTTATGTGCTTCTTGTATTTTGTTAGAATTCATTTGTAGATGTATAGATCCTGTGTTTTAATCGGATTCTGCTTTTACATTTTATCAAACAAATGCTTCTAGGAAAATCTTGTACTCAGTGAACGATCATTTGAGCATCATGGGATCTACTGTACAGTGGGCAACTCATATGTGCATATCCATTTCTAAGTTGTAAAATAGATATTTATAGATGAATAAAATGTGAGATCTGCGATTGAAGCCATTTTACCTGCAAAAGGACTCATTATTTTTCTCCATTTCTCTTCGTACAAATCTTCACACTTTGAGATTAAAGTTGTAACTGAGTCAAAATCATGGATTCTGTCAGTATCTATTTCTAGACTTTTTTTAATAGCAGGATTAGGTTTCTCTTCTTCTTTGGTGTCTTTTTGTTCTATAATATAATTTCTGTATGCAGTTCAATGTTCCTCATATCTTAGCATGGTGGTGAAAATTTTCAATTTGGTGCTGTTAAAATTACATGTGCAGGGAACTGAGTAACAGTCAACTCACAGGACATTCTCCACTTGAGCAGTTGAGCTTCAGAAGGTCATCAACTGTTGTCATCATAGTTGTTTAACTTGGGTAGCATCAATTCAGCTGGGAAGATTTTGGATATTGCTAGCCCATTTATACATCTTAAGAGTGTGTAGTAGGCATTTAACCATTTTCATGTTGCTTTGCTTTTCGGTTAGTTGACCCATGTGTTCGATAGCGCAAACGCATGGAACGAACTGAAATGGGAAAATAGATTTTTCTTTGATGGACTATCCATAATTCATCTTTGGTGGTTTGCAAGTTGGGATGTTTTCTGGATATGAAGTTCCTCCTTGGTTAACCCACGTGGACAGAACCATACCATCTTACTATCTTTACCTATAGTAGCTTTATATCTGGCACTTCAATGCTCTAATTAGATTTTGGACATCAAAATGCAGCCTCCAAAATATGTATTCTTGTTTATTCATACATTATGGATCTTTTGAGTTAGTTCAGTGAAAGGGGCCTTGATCAATCTAAGCTTTCAAAACAGTTCCTTACAGTATCTGCAACAGCGTGCTCCTTCAGTTTGTATGCCCTCTTTGAAATAAGAGGCAAAGTTGCACTTTGCTTGTTGTTTTCCCAAATCAATCAGACAGAAAAATGAGAGCAAGAAAATCCACGCTTTCTAGTACTGCGAAGAGGTTGAAGCCTCCAGACACGAGGCCTGCTGTGGAGAGTGGTGACAATACTGCTAAGAAGTTGAGGCCTCCAGAGATGAGGCCTCCAGACTTGAGGCCTTCGGACATGAGGCCTCTGGACATGAGGCCTGTCACAGACATGATGGAGAGTGGAGACAGAATCAGTACTTTACCAGAAGCAGTTCTTCATCGTATCCTCTCTTTCCTGGACATGAGATATGTTGTGCGGACCAGCATTTTGTCACGAAGATGGAGATATATCTGGACTTCTGTGCCCAATTTAGACTTTGACCATCTTTACTTTCTTTCCAGAATTGGGGAAAAAGATGAGGCAAAGAATGGGTTTATGGATTTTGTGGACCGAGTGCTGCTTCTCCGCAATAGCTCTGATATACAGAACTTTCGTATCTCCTGTGGCTGGTACTGTGACACAAGTCGTGTTAATTCATGGATCCTTGTTGCAGTAAGGCGTAATGTTCAAGAGTTCCATCTCAAAATTAGACCCAAAGAACCCCTTGAGTTACCTCACTGCCTGTTCACTTGTAAGTCACTGAGGGTCCTGAAGTTGGACATGGATTATGTTCCGCTTGAGCTAAAACTTCCTGATTCAATGGATTTACCTGGGCTAAAAACTTTGCATCTTGAATTAGTTAATCTGGATGAGAAACTGGTTGCCAAGATCTTATCTAGCTGTCCAGCTATGGAAACTTTGATCTTAACAATGTGTCAATTTAAGGATGCTAAGAATCTCATTATTTGTTCTCGTCAGCTTAAGAGGTTGGTTATAGAAGCTTGTTTCACAGATCATGTCGGCATAGATGACTGTAAGATCAACATATGGGCCCCAAATCTTATATCATTGAGGTGTTCTGATTACATGACGAAAGACTATTTTCTAGGGAACCTGTCTGCTCTGGTCGGTGCAGAGTTTGATATGAAAATAGAGGAGGGTTGTGCGTTTGAAGAAACAGATGAGCTTCCTAGCGAGAGGAAGCAAGTGTATGCTCAGCGTATGATAAAATGTCTAAGAGGGCTTTGTAGGGCAAAAACATTAATATTATCGGCGTGGTTACTGGAGGTATGCCTTTTTTTATTATATTTTTCCTTGGAAAGCAACATTGAAGCCTATTATGCACTAAAAATTAACATAAAAGTTTCACTTCAAAACTATTGTCTTGTAAATGCTACATTTTATCTGAATTGTTTCTTTATGCTTTTGCCCTTTCCTTTGTGTGCTAAGATGGTCTCGGAAGCCCCACCTTATGTATTAGAATGTCTGCCTACTCCATTTAGTAACCTGAGGTATTTGAAGCTGAAAACATGGTTTTCGAGAGATTGTATCCGCGCGATATTATATTTACTGAAGTGCTCTCCTAATTTAGTAACTCTTGTCTTGGAGACAACAGTGGTAATCCCCATAACTTCATTTTTGTTTCAGTTTGTTACATTCTTAAGCCATTTACAGCTAAAACTCCTCCAATGCCTTCTTGTTTTAACCTTCATTTTTTATTTGATGAATATATAGAAGAATTCGTCATGGCATGAAACTCACCCACTTTGTGATGAGGTAATTGTCATTGTTTCAATTGTCCCATAATTTTTAGTTAACATATGCTTTAGAAGCCTTTGAATGATTTATGGATTTCAGTTATAATTTTTCTTGTCTTGTCTAGAAAACTTTGGAGTCGGCAAACAATGAAGAAAACTGGATAACAGAGCTGCCCTTTCAATGCTCATTGCATCATCTCAAGGCTGTGGAGATGCGGAATCTCCAAGGATGTGAGAATGAACTTAGATTTCTGAAACATTTGATGAAGAATGCTATGGTTTTGGAGGAGATGATCATTATTGCTTCCAAAAAGTTTGCCTCAAGTGGTATCAAGGACAAATTTAGTGACAAGCTACAGACATTTCGGCAAGCCTCCCCAAGTCTTGGGATATTGTTCTTCTGAAACTTCATATCAAGTCATCAACTTTCATGTCGTGATCTTGTGACAGGCATCTTATTGTGCTATTTTTCACCTGTTCTTGATACTATCGGTTTCTCTCTTTGTTCCTTTATCCACGCAGATCTTTTTCTGCCTTTCTGTTGGCTCTGGAATGTCTTCGTAGGAGATGTGCTCTTTCCTAGCCAATTGGTAACTAGGAGAAACGGACTTTGTATTTGTATCATTATCTGACCTTAACAGCTAAGTTATCCGATATTAATTTTTAAGGGAGAACACTTATATGTGGAAGAGATGATATCGACTGAAACATCATAAACCATTGGTTAGTCCTCCAAATTTTCCTGTATGTTTCATTCATGAATCCTAGAAGATGTACCACAAAATCAAGGGTTTCCATTATCTGCACAAAAGTTCAGACCCCCTTTGCCTGGTAGCCCTTGGCCCATGCACGTAAGCCGTCTTGCTGGGCAGGCATACTTGAGGGCCTTTGGAGGTGCATGTGTTTGTTGATTTCGCCCTTAGCTATGCCCTAATCTATATGCCCGTTTCACATTGTTTACCCATTTCTCACCCATTGGTTTTGCATTTTTTTTTTCCCTCATTCATTTCAGATTTGAATGGCCATAATGCTTGGCCAAAGATTTTGAAGACAATGTTATTTGCCAGTTGGTTAGAATCATCTCTAGTTAAGCTAGTGATTTGTATCTTCAACATGTGACCCACAAAAAGTTGGGTTCTGATTGAGCCATCTATGCACCATTTGTCTCATAAACTAAGTACTACCACATGGCTAAATGTACTGCACAACTAACCTGCATGAGTGTGATAATTGCAGATCATGACTTGTGTGCCCCCACTTGGGCCACTTTTTTGTCCAGATACAGAGAGATTCGAAATGAAATTTGCTTTTGCTTTTTCTGCTTTGGAAGAATGACCCTCACACTTGCCTTGAGCCCTTTTTTGGGTAATGCCTTGAAGCCCTTTTCTTGTTACTTTAATATGTGTGGACGGGACAATTTGATTGAATAGGGGTTGCCTTTGTGAGAACGGAAGCTGTGCCACTCCGCCGGTAAAGACGGTATTTTCTTCCTTCTTTATTATATCTTCTTCTTCACGTCACACTATTTACAAGCATAGAGACTGAGTGTGTATTTAATGCAACACCGTCGTTTGGTTCAAGTGTATTTACCCTTCCTGGCTATCGTATTATACCAAGATACCTTTGTTAGGAGATAGATATTCTACGGTAAACAGTCCAATTTGCTTTATTACAGCCACAAAAGTAGGTATGATTTGACGCCCTCGAGATTTAAATACAGTCACTACCTTTTAGACTGTAGACGACCTTTTAGACAGTAGACGGATTTCAAACTGTAGATGATCTCCTCCCTTTTGTCAGGCATCATGTCTCATGCATGATGCATGTTGGGTGGTTTCTAAGACTCAAGAGAGTTTGAAGTTTCATGTTACATGCTGATAGTGGCTGAAGCCAGGGACTTGTGTTAGTTTTTGGGTTGTTTGTTTTATTTGAGTACATGTTTTGATGCTTTTACCCTTGTAAATGCTATTAGTCTGTCCATGGTTCTAGAGGATCCTGACTCAATTGAAAACAGAGGATCTAAATATGAATGGGAGCAAATGTCCTGTCCAGGATTTGGTGTCCAGGACACCAAGGGGCGTCATATGGAATAAAATGGGTGAGAAATTGAAATTTCATCTAAATTCTGGACAGGATATTTATCTGAATCATTGCAATTCTGAATGAAGAAATGGAAATACCATGCCAATGGGCTGGGATTAGGTATGGAAAAAAGTTTTTCCTGATGTATTAGAATGAGATTAGGGGGCTGACACATCAGTGCCAAAAAGTGACTTACACTTTTTGGGGGGGTGCTTATTACTTTTCAGTGCTGATGTGTCCACCCCGGATGCCATTCTAATACATCAAGAAAAACTTTTTTCCGTACCAATTTGATGCCTAGTAAGGGTATTTTAGTAAAATCACATGGGTCAGAAATGGGGGTTATATTTTGAAATCGGCTTGTGGTAAAGTCTGACATTGTCTACAGTGTGACTTGTATCCCAAAATTATGGAAATCATCCACCAAAAAGTGAAAATACTTGGTCAATATTTATTTTCTTTTCCCCACTTTTTTGGGGTTATATGTCGCCAGACTTTACCAATTACAGTATTGTTTTACCAAAAAAAAAAAAGAATAAAAAAAGATACCTACATATTTATAAAGTAGGCACTCTTTGTCAGGCATTGTGCTGCGTGCAAACAAATACTAGCATGATATCTCTGTATTCAAACTGGAAATGATCCAAACCTGGAGGGACTCTTTTCATTTGAATTGAGTTGAGTGCAAGATTTTTAACTCTCCCTTGCCCTTAAAACAGATGGCCTGCCACGACTCCTGTTTATCATTCAATCATCTCCGGCCTCACTAGAGAGAAGTTTCACCAGTCGCAAATCAGCATGGGCAAAGATGCTTGATAAGGATATTTTGATAAATACATGTATGATACTTTATACACTTGTATTTACTGAACATCCTTTTTGGAACAAATGTTCTGTCCAGGATCTTGTATGTCCTACGGTGTCTACACACAAAAGGTTGGGTGCATCGGGTTAAGGCTGTAAAAACAGTTTTCAAATGAAAAAGTGGCATCAATAAAAATGGGGTGTATAGGGTTAAACCATAAAAAAATATTGAAATGAACATTTACTCCCTATTTAAAAGATGCACCAAATCCAAAGTGGGTACAGATGTTCAGTCTCGGATTTTGTATGTCCTATGTGTCCTACACACAACAAAGGCTGGGTGGATTGCAGCAAGTTACCGAAATAGCCAATCAAAACATGCCACATATGTAACTAATTTTAGATTCCATATTTAACTTGGTTACCTCTTCTAACGACATTTATATGTTTGTAAACTATTATATTTTATTATAATTGCTTGTTTCTTGAAGAGGAAAAATAGAGTCCGGTATTTGGCAGCATTGTAATCTCCTTGGAACTGCAATCTCGATTTGAATCTAGAAAGTTTATTTCACTTGTATTTTTAAGTGGATTATTAGTTGATGGGGTGGGCAATCCGTTTGAGACCATTCTTGTTGAAGTTTATTAATTCGTGTATCTCCCGTCACCTTAAGGGGTTGGGAGAGTTAGTTAATTCACTGTCAACATTAACAGTGATCCTTTTGAGGGAAGATGTTGAAGTATATTAATTTGTATATCTTTTATTGTCTTAAAGTTTTGAGAGAGTTAGTTAATTCACTGTTAACAATTATATTTCAAGCTGGTTCTTTGCCATGCATTGCAGCAGCAAATATCATACCCTGCTTCATTAATGTTTAACCTTAATAACATGTTCTTGTTGCTTCACTACACACAAGTAAGAGCATTTCCGTTAACTCTGCACTTTATGACGTTACCAGCCAACCACATTTTCTTTTTTTGATCGAGACAAGATTACCATGAGTTTCTAAGCTTCAAGGGTGTAGATACTTGCAAGAAATTTGTCTTCTCAATACACTGCATGGTAAAGCAATTCAAATTTGGATAGACAACAGAGAACTCCATACTAGGAAAGAGATCAGACCGTCACTACTCGTTGCAATCAAACAATCTTGAATCCTCCATTCCCATTTCCTCCAAAAACTATGCCTTTGGTAAATGGGTTCCAAGTTATCTTGGCCATTTCTTGCATGTCGGAAAAGATTAGGTACGGAAATTACTTTTTCCTGATGTATTAGAATGGCATCAGGGGGTGGACACAACAGTGCTGAAAAGTGGTAAGCACCCCCAAAAAGTGTTAAGTCACTTTTCAGTACTGATGTGTCAGCCCCCTGATGTCATTCTAATACATCAGGAAAGTCTGATTTCTGAACCTAATCCAAAGCCATTTGAAGTCTAGAAATCGACTAGGAGTTTTGGAGAAGCCTTTCGGAAAAGTAAGAGAAATTTAACGGTTTTAAGAGAGGTAATTGACTTAATTAAGGAACCTAAATCTCCTCCAAATCAATTACATATGTGGCATATTTTGATTGGTTATTTTCAACAACTTGTTGAAATACCAATTTTAGCAATTCTGAATTCGGTTAAAACTATGGGTGTCAATAAGAGTTGAGCCAATCTTTGCCTAGCTCAGCTTGGGATTGTCACATGAAGATTAAGTTAAGGCGGTTAAGCTTGGCTAGCCCACCCAATTTGTTTGCTCCACCGTGATCCCAGACACAAATGTTGGAACGTGATGACTTTCATAGTTTTAACCCAGCCTTGTGCAAGGGAACACAGGGAAGCAGATAAATTGGGAGTAGAACGTTTTCATTCTTTTCAAAATCTTGGAATTTAGAAAATATAATACTCTAACAGCCACACAAGGGTGATAAAATATTCCAATCCAATGAATGGGTAGTAGTAGTATACTATCTAAATTTCCAAGCAATGAATTTCATGTGACCTTCTAATGAGCTGAGCTTAGCGAAGCTCGGCTCAAACTCACTTAGGAAAAGTGCTTAAATCAAGGCTTAGGGCCCTGCCCATGACAATCCAAGCTTGCTCCGCTAATTAACAGTCCTACTTAATACTGTAAAAACAGTTTTCAAATGAAAATTAGGTACCCTGAAAGTGGGGTGTATATGTATAGGGTTCGAAACCTCCCATAGGTACTTCCAATTTTTTTGCTCCGCTGTGCTCCCAGACACAAAGGCTAGCAAGTGATGTCTTTTTTGAGAATTGATTTTACAGTTTTAACCCCTACACCCCAGCCTTAGTGCTAGGGGTAAGCATGGGCTTGGGCCAGCCTGAACCCAACTCGGCCTGACATTTGGCTCAAAAAAGCCTGGCCCAAGCTATAGGGGTGGGCATGGGTCAAATTCAGGTAGGGCCCGGGCCAGGCCATGGTAGGCCCAGGCCCAGCCCTATAATTATAGTTCAGGCTTAGGTTAGGGCTAAGACCTGTAAATTTTTAAAAAAACTTAAGCCTGAGTCCTGCCCTAATTAATTGATGGGGGCTCGGATCAGTCCATGAATTAAAAAATAATAATAATGTTGAGATATAAGTTTGAACTCTAAATTTATCATGTAATAACTAATGCTTTAACTAATAGCCTGTTTGGCAGCCACTTGTAATGACCTATCATTTCATTTGAGTTTCTCAAAGCATTTGTAGCCATGAGGTGATGGTTTGTAATGAATTCATTCAAATTTATATTGATTTGTTAACTACAATTAGTAAT
>JAOXJP010000012.1:4802665-4817239 GCA_025762735.1 Platanus orientalis | reverse complement strand
ATGCATAAGTTTCGTACACACTTAGAACCTTTTAAATACACATATACTGGTCTATAAATTGGCACAACATTAAAAATACACCAATAAAAATGTAGAAAAAATTAGTGAAAAAACTTTATGAAAGAGAAAAGGTCTTGAAGTCTAGAGTCCAATAAAATAAACGGCGAGCAAATCGGACTCCAAATGAAAAAGTTATTATCATTTTAGTGAAAAGGGGTTAATAGTATCTCGTGAAGGATGAATAATGTCTTCACGATAAACAGTGTTCTCACTACAATGTTTCAACTACAGTGTTGCAATGAACTGCATTTCCACTACATTATTTTTGCAATAAAATAAAATAAAATCAATCACATGGGACTCTCTTTGGAACTATAAATTAGATATGTTTCATTCTAAAGAGACATAGAAACCCCAGAAAAAAGAAAAAAAAGAGAAAAGAGAAGAAAATGCTAGGTTTCGGCATAGGTTTGGGACTTTTCTAAAAAATGAAATCTTAGAAACATTTTGCACACAAAGAGGTAAGAAAATATTAAAATGTTGTTTTGTTTTGAATTCCTAGGTTCTTAGATCTCTACAATTCTGTTGTCTAAGAGAAAAAAATATTTTGATCTGATTTTAAATAATTCATTGATTTTGGTTTTGTCTAAAGCTCTAAAACAAGGTTTTGAAATAAATAAAATATAGCATAAAAGCAATTTATCTTCAATTCTACAAGATTTTAATGAGTTAAATCATCCATTTTTATTATTAATAAATATAAAACTATGTTTTTAATGAAAAATCAAGAATTTTAAAAGAGGGTTTATTCCTAAAATTGTAAAAGCTATTATATTAATTGTTTTTGTTCTTCTAAATATGTTTAGAGGCATTTATTTAATGATTTATAAGAAAACCTATATTTTTTATTCTTCATTTTATTTTTATACAGATTCATATTGTTCTTGAATTCTATTTTTGTAAAAGAAAAGTGTTGATTTTTACATCCAATAGTAAGAAATTCTCAAGAGTATTATTCTGGAAAAATTTGACATGCTTTGAAAACATGTTCTATAGATTGTACCTAGTTGGATCAAGCATGCTCTTATATGTTATTTTGATTTAGTTAATGTAAAGAATTGTTACATATTTATATGAATTATAAAATTTGATAGAAATTGCAAGAGAATGATACGTACTGTTAGAAAGTCACATTGTCTATTAAGGGAAATTATTGATGGAATACTTCTCACCTGGGTATAATCAATGCGAACTATTATAAATCCTTATTACTTGTCACATAGGAAGTAGTAGCAACCCTTCTCATCTGGGTATAATTAGTGCGAATTGTTATAGATCTTTATTGTTTGTCACATAGAAGGTAGTAGCAACCTTTCCCACTTAGGTATAATCGGTGTGAATTGAACCATTCTCACTAGGTTTAAATGGTACGAACTCGACCCTTCTCACCATGGTTTAAATGATGAGAACTGTTATATATTCTAGCTTGATAGCAAATATATGTTCTGCTCTATATTCTATTGGCTATGATATGAAATATGATCTAATTCATTCTGTTTTGTAAATGTAAAGGTATATGTTATCACTAATTTATGTTATGCACATGAAACTGTAATTTTTATTAAATGTTTAATAATGTATAAGATTGATTTATGAACTGTTACACATATTGAATTGTAAATAGAAAAGTATTTGTTTAGTTTATGAAATCATGTTAAGACTTGATCCATTGTTTCCATAGTTTACTATTTTCTTGCTAAGTATGTCAAACTAACCCCAATCTGATACCACAGATGATGAAGAGATTGTGGAGTAGGGTTCCAAATAGAGAGAGCTAGTGACCGGATATATGTTTATTTCAGTTTTTATTAGTTAGAAACTTTATTTATTTCAATTTAGTTATTATAGTTTAAATTCCAAGGGATGTAATAACTTTAGGGATTTTAGTATTTAATTTTAGTTGATGGATTTAATTATGTCAGACTATTTATTTAATTTCAATGGAAATGTTAAACAATGTTTATGGGTTATTTATAGGATGATGATGTATGGATTATAGAATTCTATACAGGTCAGACTTATTGGAAAATGTAATAAATGGTTATGTGATGTTTATTGGAAAAAAAAATGTGATTGATGTATTATTCTGTTGTGTAAAAATGAAAAAAAAAATAAATGAAAAACAAAAATAAAAAATTTATACAGGTTTTAGATAATTCAATGGAAAGTGATATAATGTCGCATGTCGAAATTCATGGTCCTACTGATATAGAGGTGCGGCAATAAGTGACTATTGGGCGTCATGGAACAAATATGTTAAAAGGTGTCAAGTCATATAAGATGTATTGCTTAAGTTGTCTTATTCTATTTATTTTTCTCCATTATTGACTAATGATGATGTTTATATTTGGTACTTAAATCTTTGGCATATCAATAAGGATAAAATTTATAGAATGTGTGTTATTAGTTTGTTTCCTATAATGAATATAAATTTTTTAAAATGTGAATCTTAGCTAAGAGGGAAAATGTCAAGATTCTCATTTGAAAAGGGTAAAAATATGAAGATTTTTTAGAGATAGTACATTCTGATATATGTGGGTCTTTTAATGTTAAAACCCATAGGGGCATGAAATATTTTGTTAGTTTTATAGATCATTTTTCTTGATGTGGATAGATTTATTCAATTAAAAGAAAGTTAGAAGTATTTGAAAAAAATTTCAAAGAGTACAAATTAAATGTAAAAATTAATTAGAAAGAAAAGTAAAAATATTAAGTGATAAAAGATGTGAGAATTTATCTGACTTCTTTAATAGTTTTTGTAGAGAAAATAGAATAAAGCACCAACTCACCATGACCTATACACCACAACAAAATGGTGTAACAAAACGTAGGAATGGAACATTATTAGACATGGCAAGGTCAATGATAAACCATTCTAAATTTGGAGCTCATTTTTTGGGTGAAGCATTGGATATTACAACTTTTTATTTAATAGAATTCCAACATGGGTAAATAAGTTGACATGTTATGAGATGTGGATTGGTAGAAAACCAAATCTATCAAATTTAAAAATTTGGAGGTCTTTGGCCTATGTTTAGATCACATCTCAACAAACAAGCAAATTAGATAATAAAAATGTAAGGTACACATTCATAGGTAATCTAGAAAATTCTAAGAGATATAGAATCATAAACCAAAAATCAAATGGAATGAAAATAATAGAAAACAAAGATGTTATCTTTTTAAAAGATCAAATTGACACAAGAGATAAGTTGGTTGAATTATTTGAAACTGAAAAAGGGAAAAACATAGAAAAAGAAATAGAACCAACACCTATACCTAAATCTGATACATATGGTAAAATTAAAAGAGAGAGGAATTTAACCAGAATATATAATGATTATTATGCCTTATTATGCGAGGAAGATGAAATGATAAAAGAATATTATTCATTTATAAATGAAGATGAAATAGATGACTCCATAAATTATAAAAAATCTATAGAAATATCAGATAATAATAACTGAAAAGAAGCAATAAAAGAAGAATTGGATTCAGAAAATAAAAATAATGGGAACTAGTTGGCCTACCAGAAGAAACATATTCTGGTAGTTGCAAACTTTGACACTTAATTCATATAATCATTCATAAAAATGTAAGGTGCACATTCATATATTAAAAAAAAATTAAAGCAGATGGAACCTTAGATACATACAAAGCAAGATTGTAGCTAAATGATACACACAATAAAAAGTCATAGATTATAAAGAAACATATTCATTTGTAGCAAAGTTCACCTCAATAAAAAAATTATTGGCACTAGTTGCAAACTTTGACTTAAAATTATGTCAAATGGATATAAAAACAATATTTCTAAATGGTAAACTTAATGAAGCAATTTATATGTCACAACCCGAGGGATATAGAATTTCTGGACAAGAAAATAAAGTATACAAGCTTATCAAAGAATTAGATGATTTAAAACAAGCTTCTAAGATGTGGTATTATATTTTTTATAAGGTTGCTATTGAATTTGTTTGACACTTAATTCATATAATCATTGTATGTATTCATTGAATAATGGGAGTACATTTCTGAAAATGGCTTTGTATGTAAATGATATAATTTTAGCCAAAAATGATATTTCTTTAAATCATAAAGTAAAAAAAAAAAAAAAATTGGTTTTCTTCTAAATTTGAAATGAAATATATGGAAGATGTTTTGTACTGGATATTGAAATAGAAAGCCATAGAAAAATTTGAACTATACATTTATCACAACTATCTAAAATCAATATTAAAGAAATTTAAAATGCAAATTATAAATCAATAGAAACTCCCATATCCAAAAGAACAAAAATAAGCAAATTTATGTTTCCAACTAATCATAATGAACTAGATGAAATGAAATCTATTCCTTATGCATAATCCATTGGTAGTATTATGTACGTAATGCTTTATACAAGACCTTACTTGGCCTATGTTATTAGTCTTGTAGGTAGATATCAAAGTAAGCATGTGATGGAGCATTGGAAAGAAATAAAACGGATATTTAGATATATTCAAGGAACCAAACATTATAAAATGGCTTACCAATGTAAGGATTTAGAATTAATAGGTTTTTGTGATGTCGATCATTCAAGTGATAAAGAATTAAGTTGTGGAGCCAAGAGGAAAACACATTGAACTTTAATATAATTATGTATTTGATCTCTATAAGAGAGAAGAGATCATAGTAGACTACATGTCCATTGATGTGATGATTGTCAATCCATTAACTAAAGCAATTGTAATAGCTGATTTTAAAAAGCATGTATGGTCAATCGGATTAAGGGGCGATCTCTAGTCATCTTTAGACTCATTAACTATAATTTCTCAATTTTTGGTGTGTTAAAATAACTGTGGACACATGATTAGCCACATAACCAATAAACTTGGTGTGTTGGAATAGTCTTGGACACAAGATCAACCACACAACCAAAAGGTATTAACCAAATGTATGATGATGAGCATTGGTGTGCTATAGTGCCATTTTTTGT
This sequence comes from Platanus orientalis, assembly GCA_025762735.1. Lineage (NCBI taxonomy): Eukaryota > Viridiplantae > Streptophyta > Magnoliopsida > Proteales > Platanaceae > Platanus > Platanus orientalis. The sequence goes on along the minus strand of JAOXJP010000012.1, from coordinate 4,812,201 downwards.
GATCAATCACACAACCAATGAATGATAATTATTTACTTGGAGCCATACTAACTAAGTGGGAGATAATGAACTTTCCATTATGGTCATAGGCTCCAACGCTCAAAAAGAGATCCATTTCTCTTTGCATTAGTTGCTCCATAATGTTAAGAAAGGTTGGACACTGTGCTAGGACACTTTTGTTGCCTAGTTAGTAGAGATAAAATAAGGAAGGATTGTATTGATTAATGAAAGAATATATTCTCTCCAAACTGTTAGACGATTGGAGACTATAAAAAGTCTCCTTTGAATGGAATATGAATAAGAAATATCTCTAGTATACAACCTACCAACTATAAGCATTTGTACCCTTCACCTTGAGTGATGGCCCCACAAGTGTCAAATATTCTTTTTCCATCATTAACAGCAGATATGGCCCTAAATATAGTGGAATGGCAGAACAAGATTTGTGTTGCCGACCCCAAATAGTTAGGATAAAGCGGTTTGTTGTTGTTGTATATGTATCATATCATTGTATATATATAATTTTAAACATTAAAATCCTTACATATGAGCCAAGATTTTAACGAGTTGAGTTTAGTGTTGCTTGACTCAAGCTCGTTTAATAAACGAGCCCATACTAAAGCTCAAGCTTGGCTCTACAAGCTTCAAAAAAGGCTCTAGATCTTAGTTCATGATAAGTCACGCTTCAAGCTGGTCCAAGCTAGCTTGGCTCCTTGACAAACCTAGTTCAACCATGTGCATGGACCAATGACTACGTCAGCGAGAAGGAGTGAGATGGTGCAAGTTGAAGATGTTCAAGTTTCAAGAGGAATGCCAAAATTGACTTGTGTTGACGTAGTGACGAAACACATGAGTGCTTGTGATTCAACAACAATGATAGCCTAAAAAGAGTACAACAGCATAGCAAGATTCATGTAATTGATCCATAGTAGTTGGGATAAGGCTTTGTGATTGTTGTTCGTTTTTAGTTCAAGGTATTGAAATTAATATTTATTGTCCACCAAGTAGAATGAAAATTTAACTTCTTTTTGGATATTCACTCACATGGACACTAAGACAAGGGAATTGAGCAAAATAACCAATATCAAAGTGGCATGGTTTAGTACCATACCCCTAGGTATGCATAGGTGTTTTGGCTTTGTAGTTTTGGTACATGAAACTCTTTTTTGAAAAGAAGTTATTTAATTTCTGCCAAGAATTATTTTTCTTGGTGCAGAATTCACCAATGTTACTAGAAGGAAATAAAGATTTCCAATTTGGCATATTATTTATATCATTTTGCATAGAGTTTTTTTCCTTAGTTTTGTGCTGTAGGGGAGAAATGTGATCTATGATTGGTAGTGTCCAGCCTCATCTTGTTGCAATTGGGAGAATATGTGCAATAGGGTAGACTGCACCCATGGTTCCATTATATTTTAGCAGCTACCTCCAGTGTCTATCAGTCATAAGAGCATTGTTTATATACATAATGGGATGACAGGGAATTTCACATTTGGGCTAAGGCCAAGGTGGCAAGATCTAACTATGTCTATGTTGGTCCTATTTTTGGCCCAAATCTGAGGCATGTAAAGAAGAGTGAGCCCCCAAAGGCTCCACTTAAGAAATTGATTAATCCAAACATTAGCATTATTAGATTGGATGACATCATGTATTTTTTATATTATTTAGGATGTTAAGATTATAAAAGCTCTAAAAGTAATCTATAGATGAGGTGGTAAAGAATTATTCGCTCATGCTGATTTTTGGCCCTCTAAGGCAGAACACAATTTTGGTACATACGATGTGTGGATATGGACCAAGACCGGTTTACATGTTTTGTAGCTCTGGACAATGCTCCTTTTAGAGAATTATGATAAATATGTTAGATTTCTCATATAAAACTAACAAATATAATAAAAGATGGTTACAATCCCTAGTTGGACCCTTGGCATAAAACTTAAGTAGAACTCATTGAAGGAAGTATTGGAGCTATTGAAGTGTTGGCAGACATTTTTCTTGTACAGGCATGCCAATGCCACTTTGGCACAAGCGCCAAGGCAAACCATGAGATCTATATGTTCTGGGTCATCTAATCAACCATCAAATCAAGAGAGATCAGGCAATTATGAGGGAATTCATTTTGTCTCTATATCAAAGACTTTGTAAGGTTGCTTTATTGTAACCTGGGCGTCACGGGTTCAAGTCACGGAAACAGCCTCTGTTTGCAAGGGTAAGGCTGCGTACATCTGACCCTCCCCAGACCCCGCAATGGCGGGATCCTCATGTACTGGGACTGCCCATCAAAGACTTTTTAAAGCCATAAAGTTTTGTCAATAACAAAACATTAGAAGTTGCTAAAATAATATATTCTTTGTGAAACAAAATACTTACAACATGTTTGAAACAAGACGATAAAAAAGATAATGGTAATGGCACCATAATTCGGCACATCAATAGCTCGTGACAATGGTGGTGTTACTATAGAAACCCGGAATTATATGTTCCTTCGCCCTTAGAGGATTTTCCTCCACAAGGGGTGACAGATAGTTCTTTCTTTGAGAATAACCAATCTTTTCCACATGTAGCGGTAGATAGGAAGAATGATGTTCCTTTAATCTCGAAGGAATTTCCTCCATAAGGGGTGACAAATCATTCCTTCTTTGAGGATCACTAGTCTTTTCCACCTGCAATGGTGAATAAGAAGGATGATATTCCTTCAACCCTTAGAGGAATTTTCTCCATGAGGGCTTTATAATCATTCCTTCTTTGAAGATGACCAATCTTTTCCACATACAATGGAATGGTATTCCTTCAACCTCGAAGGAATTTCCTCCATGAGGGGTGATGATCAATCTTTTCCTATAAGAAGGATGATGTTCCTATGGATGGTTTGCAAGGGTAACAATACCCTTCCACATAATCCATTGAAACCATAACCTATATAGCTTAAAGAGCTTAAATTAAAATCCTAATCCCACCTACATAGTTTTTCTTGAGATGTATTGAACTCAACACAAAAGCAGCCTAAAGTGCAACCCTGGTGATTTCAACCCTGGCATGAATCCTCTACAATGCCCCCTTGTGCAATGCCCCATGCGGCAAGACACAAGGGGATGGGGCCCATTCACTTTTGGGATGTCCCATCAACCCACAATAGGAAGTAGAGTTTCTTGGGAATCATGCTACTATTTGCAAATTCCTTCAAAGAGAGTTTTGGAGAGGCAAGTTCTTTGGGTTTTGAGAGTTTTCATTTGGGGTGTTGGAAGAACTCTTTGTACTTTGTAATCTTCATTATTGGGAAAGCTTTAGATTGTTCTTTTACAAGTTCCACGTAAAACCTTGTATTTTGTGTGAGTGTTCATTTGCGTTTCTGTTTTGTAGTTTCATTGTCATGACAGTTTTCCACTTCAACCTTCTTGTCGAGAATGGAATAATAATCTAATGAAAGTTGATACATTTGTAGCCATAAGGTGATGGTTCAAAATGAGCTCATTCAGATTTATATGGATTTGTTAACTAAAATTAGAAATGAAGTCATCTTAGGGATTTATAAAATGAAATGAATTATGCTATCATCATGAATGAAAATCAATCCTTTAACAAATCAATATGAATCTAAATGAGTTCATTGTCAATCATCATATTATGGCTTCAAATGCCTTGGAAAATTAAAATGAAATGATTTCATTAATGGTGGATGGTGGCTGCCAAACACAGTCTAATTAAAGCAAGCAATGTCTTGCCCACAAATGGGAAAATAAAAGAGTTCGAAGGAAAGTAACCCCTCAAAGTAAATTAGATTTCTCAGTTGAATTACAGAGGGGGGACGTCTGAAAGCTCAATTAGTAGTAACAAAAAATAATTTGAATCAGAATTAATGAGTTGTACTTGCAGCTTTATTCAATCAGGACTATTCTGTGGTTCAAGTGTCTGAACCTACAAACCTCCTCAAAGAAATCATCTGCACTACTATGGCAATTCTTCATCTGAAGAATTTTTATCAACATCCTCCGGAGGTTTTTTCCATACCTCACCAACGACTCTAGAGTGCTCATTTTCTGCTCTGCATTCAGCGGTGACCTCACTGTGATTACCACCTCTTCCAAACATGGAATAAAGAACGTCGAATCCACCTGCAAAAGAATGAATCCATAAGAACAATGAAAGAACTTATTAGATGGAATTGAAGCCTTGGACCTCCTCCTTTGAGCAGCAAAGAGCTTCTGTGTTTATGGAACATGAACTTACACTTTTTAAACTGTTCTTCTGGCACAAAGCAGCAAACATGGCTCCATGGATCTCAAAGGTTTGCAGTTTGGGGTGGCTGTTAAAGAAGTCAACCAAATCAACCTCAGGAAAGGGTTGGAGAGTGTCAAAATCCCCAGTGAATTCGACCTTCATAAAGAGGTGTTTAACTTCACTGGCACATTGCAAGATGGTCCTGATCGCATCCCAACACCACTGAACCCCTTTTATGGACAAGAACTCTAAAGCCCCAAGGTTCCCAAAATCCACCTTGTACACTCTACCTGTAGGCGTTTACCAAAATTGAAAATTTCAGGTTCCAATTGATTACAGTGGAGGGAGATTACCTATATTCTAAATGAACTCAATTGAAAGATTACCTGCACTGTTTGAGATTGAGAGATTCGTTAAGCAATGGGTATGGTTAACTCGAATCCAGCTACAACCTTGGACATCAAGCATTTGAAGCTTTGGGGAATTGATAGTGAGGAAGCAGTTCCCCAAGCCATAGAAATCCAGCCTACACTGTTGCAAATGCTGCAATTCTATTGTTACTGATCTCAACCCATCACAACCAAGCAATGATAGGTGGGTAAGATTTGGACATGCTCGAATTGCATCAGACAGAGCACTATCCTTCAACCTTGCCCCACAAATTTCAAGAGTATGGAGACTTTGAAATACACTCCACTTGGGGGCATGGGTCATCAGAACACCCCAGAGCTTGAGTGACTCCAATGCTCTTGCAAAATCAATGCAGTCCAATTTTGAGGGGGTCTCAAACCTGGCCTGCTTTTCAGTAAGGTTGTCCATTCGGAGCTCGAGATGTCGAAGGGACCGGCTTGTGCTTGATAACCATGAGGCAAGGCCTACACTGGAGAAAGGGCAGTAGACCACCAGCTCCTCTAACCACATGATTGATGAAATCATCCTGCCAACAATGGTGTCTGGGTCATCTTTGTTATTGTCGTCGAAGGAATTGCGAGGGAAGTAAAGGCTCCGTATGAATGGTAACGATTCCTTCCAGCGCTTAGAAACACAAGTACAGATTGCCACATCCCTCGCATTCCTCATGTGAGACAGGATGTACTGGACAATGGCATCTGGAAGAGCGTTCATTGTTTCGGAACACAAAATCGAGCAGGATACCTGCAATTGAAGAAAGCAAAAATTATCAGGATAATTGATAAACACCAGAACAAGTATACCTCTACTTCTGCAATCCCATCTCATTGTCTAAGAAATCTGAATTTAGTGATTGTAAATTAAATGGACGCAAGCAGAAGCTAGCCAAAATTTGACAAAGCATTTTAACAATGAACTTGAATTTAAAATCAAAGAGAAAGATGTATCAAATAGTCAATGTTAACATCCTATGCAATCAGCCCAGCACAAAGAAAAAAGGGAAAGAAAAATAATCAAGAAAAAAAATTGCAGGGCGGTAGATGAGAACCAATATCAAATGCAAACAACCCAGATGAAAAATAAGAAATTTTAGTATCAACCCAGATGAGATTGAACTTGTGAGCAGAAACAAGAAAAGTAATACCAATAAAATGAGTGAGAAGCTTCTAATTGGTAGAAATCCATGAAGAACAAAAAAAAAATCAGAAACTTGCACTCAGTGGAACCTAAGAGAAAACCAAGAACAGAATGAACCAGAAGTAAGGGAAACATCAAACTTCCACACCAAATAATACTAACATATTAATAGCAACAATAATTAAAGCTGCAAAAATTCATCTGTTTGAAACAAATGATACAGAGAAACAACAGCACAACCAAAAGAGAGAGAAAAAGAGAACTTACAAGTAATTTCAGGAAGTGGGTTTTGAGGAGGAAGCTGGGATAGAGATAGAAGGTTTGGTTTTGTGATTTGTAGAAGGTGATTCTATGTGTGAAAGAGAGGGGTATTTGACTACTTGTAAAGCTTCTGTTTTTCGAAATGGATGAGAATATTCAGACCTTAGAGATGTAAGAAGAGACGCGCGCATATATGTGGGCTTACGCATTTTTTCAAAATTCAAAAACGTGAGGGGGCTTAACGGGCCTGAGCCTCGTTGCCTGGCCCGCCTCTTTCAAACTTTGAATTTTCGACCGTTCGCCTGCCAAGGCCAAATCCCGAAACCAGGACTAAAACGTACCCCAAAAAAAAAAACAACTGCAGGGAAATTGACCCACCATTCAATGGGTCCCACCTCCTATATCTTAACATGTGGAAGAAAAAATGGCATTTTGGTAAATACACATAATATGAAATACCGTGTCCTCTACCACGGCTGACACGTGATGGTTTTATAAGAAGCAAATGTTCATTTGAACACTTTTTTACTATTTTAACCCTATACAGCTCTACACCCCATTTTTATGGTTACAGTTTTAACTCGACGAACACGGTAGGATATAAAATCCTGGACAGAAGGTTTGTTACCTAAATATATATTTATAGAAGTACGGTACCCTTGTCAAGCACACTGCCCCAAGCAAAGTTTCAAGCTCTGAATCTGAACTCATTTATTTTATTTTTTAAAAATATCTGAACTATTTATTTCTACTATCTTGGGTTTTGTTTGTCTCATATTTTAAAAGATATGCTCAGCTAGTCACGTGCAGGATCCAATCCTGCAATAGTGATGCGGTTGGTGCTCACCGTTGTCCCTAGACCAACTTAGGACAACCAATTCTATAATCACTCCTAAAGTTTGTGATGCTAGGGTGGTCTTGGTTTTTAAAATGGGAGAGGATCGGCTACACACATAATAGTAAGTTCCTCCGTATCCCCACACCATAGGCTGAATTTGGTGCCTCTTTTAAATTGGGAACAAATGTTCATTTGAACACTTTTTTATGCTGAACCCTCTAAACCCCATTTGTTAGGATACCGATTCTTTCATTTGAAAACCTTTTTTTCATGGTTCTAATCTTATACACCTTAGCTTTTGTGCATGGGACATAGAGGAACAGAGAAACCAGATGTAGCCAATCCTTTCCTGTTCAAAATCAATAGTCATCATAGGTAGAACTGTTAATGAGCCAAGTTAGCTTGTCATGAGCTGAGTTTGAGCCTTGTTTGAAACTCACAAAACTGAGGCCGTGCTTGCAAATAAGGTCATTTTGTTAAGTGAATGTGAACCAAATTGTCTTGTACTATGAAAATTAGGGTGTTTTTGGTCATTTCAGTTGTCATTGTTTTTTATATTTTATTCACTTTTAACTTTGGTTTTCCTTCTCTTTCTTTTTGTCTTTCAATTTTTATCGGTAGACAAAAGATCAGCTCAAACAAGATTTCTGCAAGAATACATGAACATCTTGCCCTAGCTGTCATGTAGCAAAAGAAAAAAGGAAGGCAAAAACCCAAGCTTTACCTTGGGCTTGATTTCTTTCTCCTTTTTGTTCTATGTGGCAGCTCAAGCAAGATTGCTTCCAGAAGCTTTGCTTGAACTGATCTTTTTCCCAACTCAAAATGAAAGATTGACCACTAATTTCAAAGTTATTCTATCATCTTCTTCACTGTTACATCATTAAAGATCTGACAAGATTTGCACAGGGAATAAATGAGGGAAATTAAAAAGTGAAAATCATTATGTTAGTCACAACTCTGGTTTGGATTTGTGCCAAAAATGTTGCCGGAGCTGTGGGGATATCCTTCTCCTCCCCTTTCTAGTTCGATCTCATTCCTTTCCTAATCCCCCTATAAAGAAAGATCCTCTCAAGGTTTCCTAATCATACAAGATATAGAGGGATATCCTTGGAGATACTACTCTTAGTCATTTAAGGAAAATAGTGAATGGATAAAAAATGCTAACCGCTGCTCCTTGTCAGGCGGTGGGCACATCAATGCTGAAAAGTGAATATGCGCCCCCCAAAAAAGTGAAAATCACTTTTCAACACTGATGTCTCCACCCCTGACAAGGTACGGCGGTCAGCATTCGTTAAGAGAAGCGTTCATAAACCGATCCCAGGAAAATATGAAGGAAGAGATTGAGAATATCCTTGAGAGGATCTTTCTCTGTACCCCCTCCCTTTTGCCTCCATTGTTGTCTTCTTCTCCATTTCTTTGTGCAACTTACTGTTTAATTTATGGACAGGGATAAACTGTTCAAAATCCCCATCCACAATGGTCGTAGATTACTATTAGGGATGGAGTCCTAGAGAAGAAGAAGATATTAATGAATTTACAAATAACCCTCAATTTGTTATTAAAAACAATCATCACAATACTTCTCATCCAAACAAAATTATAATTTGAGCATTTTTACAATAGTTTGGGTACTTTTATCATAAAAAAGAAGGGATGGCTGTGGGATGGGACTTGTGTCAATCTGAGCCATCAGTTTTAGTGTAAAAGCTACATAATGTGTGAGAATTTTGTAAAAAATGTATATAGTGGTGAGAATGTTTGCACATAACCAATTTGAATCAGGTTGAGCTTGACAAGCCAAACTGAGCTCGCTTTAATCTTAACAAGCTGAGCTTGAGCTTGGCACCGAAGCCTAATCCTTGTGTGACAAGCCTGAGCTGAGCTAGGCAAAGCTTGGTTCAGCTCAGCACATTGGCACCCCTAACCAGGATATGTGATCAGCTGCAGCAAATTAGCTGTAGCTCTTAAGTAGCACAGCAAAAAAACATGGGATTTTTGTTTTGTCTTTTAACATGGGGTTTTTGTCTTTTCGTGTTCTTTTTGGTCATGCTACTTAAAAGCTACAGCAACATTTGCTGCAGTTGATCATTTGGCCTAACCATAGGGAAGCGGATCCTTTGTGACACTGCAGACCCAACCACGTGAAAGAGAAAATCATCAAAGGGTGTTTTGGGAAAGAGATGTGAAATGAGAAGATACATTCAACAGACTAATAAAATTATTTTATCAAAAAAAAACACAATATAGATATCTTAAGAACGTATTCACCAAAACACATAAAATGTGTTTTTTACCTTTCACTCCAGTTGAGTTTGCATTTTAACTACATGTTTTGGAGAGGCTGTAAAAATAAATCTCTCTCTCTCTCTCTCTCTCTCTCTCTCTCTCTCTCATATGTGCTATTGTGTTTAAGAATCTAGAACCCTCTCCCAACCTAGTCAATCAAAATGAATAAATGTGCAGAAAAAACACATCCCAAGGATATATTTGGATAGGTTGAGGACCAGTAGATGATTCACTAGGTGAACTAGCGAACCCTTGAGAAAAGTAAAAGTGGTGATGGGACAAGCACGGGCTTTAGGAATTTCTATGTGTGTAATCTAGCTTTATTAGCCAAACATGCATGGAGAACTGTTACCCAAGATGCTTTGTGGGTTAAAACCTTGAAATC
>JAOXJP010000012.1:4769922-4802565 GCA_025762735.1 Platanus orientalis | reverse complement strand
CTATGCAAGAGGTAAGTTGATGCTCGATGCCTTCATTGAAATTCTAAATCATATTTGACTTTGATTTTCCCATTTATAAGAGTTAACCATACTATTATTGATGGTTATCTTATATGATTTTTTAAATTCGTGTTTTCACGGATGCGGGTGCAGAATTTGGATTTGCTCTCTGCCGACATGCTAGGAATAAGTGTCTTCCAGGTATAATTTAGACTTTGGCTACAATTCATTTTACTAATATCAAATATAAAACATATGGTTCGTACCTAAATTTTTTTCTTTATTTTTTGTTTACAGTTGATTAGTGGGATATATATGGGTACAGTGCCCCTAATTTGGCTCAAATTGCTATAAAAATCCTAAGTCAGATGACTTCATCTTCAGGTTGCGAGCGTAACTGGAACACCTTTTCCCTTATTCATACCCGACCAAGAAATCGATTGAAAATGAAGAACTTGCATCATCTAGCCTTTGTGCACTATAATATGAGGCTAAAGGTTCGGATATTTAAGGATAATGATACATTGGATCCTTGGATTCGTGAGACAGAGTTATCAGTTCTTGATGCAAGTGACAATATGGATTGGCTAGAAGAAGGATTGTAGGGCAAAGAAAAGGGGACCAAGGGTTGTAGAGATGATATTGATGACATCTATAAAGAGATACATTCCTTATTCTATGCTTCACCCTCACATACATAGCCACCGAGTGATACTGGCAGTGGTGAGGCTGCTATTGCTGATGATGGTGGTGCTGGTGGTGGCGGTGGTGCTAAAGGAGGTTCCAGACCTTCTAGTGGTGGTAGTGGTGGACCTTCTGCTGCTGGTGGTGGTGGTGGTGGTGGTGGTGTTAGACCTTCTGCTACTGCTGCTGGTGTTGGACCTTCTGGTGGTGATGGGGTTTATGTTGAGGGTGCAGATGCGCCATGTGGTTTTACGGAGTATGATGATCGATATTTTGCCACCCAAGATACATACCATGGCTCCCGTCCCGGTCCCACATCACGATCTATGAAGGGTAAAGGTAAAGAGCCAGAGACTCAGCATCAGCTTGGGTACATAGATTGGAGTTTCTTTAATCCATTTACATCTGAGATATCCGAACAATCAGAGGGTTCTTCTGCCGGTGTACAGTCAGTTGACTCATATCCGGCGCCTTGGCCTCAGTTTTATGACCCATTTTATGTACCTTTTCAGCCTCCGCCACCGCCACCTCCGGTATTTGCACATTCAGACTCAACTCAGAATGCACCGATTCAGGTTCCTACATCTGCATCGACTACACACCCCACTAAGTCATATGAGTTTGGGTCATATTCATATCCACCGATTTAGGTTCCTGCACGTCATCCCACTCGGTCACATGATGACTCCGAGTAATATTCATACCCCCAGGACCTCCACCACCATATCCGATATATGTACAGCCCACTGGCCCCACTCACTCTCAGACATTTGAAGAACACACTGAAGAAGAGACAGTTGGAGATTTTGTAAATTTCTTTTTTCCTCAACAATGGTGACATCTCCATTTGCACTCTCATTCAAGGTTTTTTCAAACTACAGGTATAAGGTATCATCTATGGAGTTTTTTTTATGGAGTTATGGAATATGGACTTATGGAGTAGAGACTATAGAGTATGGAGTATGGACTATGTAGTATGTAATATGTATGGATTATGGAATCTATGCCTCTATAGACTATGGGGTATGAATTATGTTAGATTGTTCTTTGTTAGTACTTACTAGAAGTTTAGAATTTAGATCAAAACTAATATTGGTGTGCACTGTTGTTATTTGGTAGCATTTAGTAAGTTAGCATGTTATGTTATTGTTATTTATTAGTTATTTGTTTCATAAATTTGTATGTGTTTTTGGGTACATTAAATATTAAAAGAACATGCCAAAAAGACCAACTTTTTCTCTCTTTTTTCTTCTAATAGTTTTCTCATGTTTTTTAGGATTTTTTAAAATCTTTTAGGATTTTTTTTTCCTTTTTGAAATGGATCGGCCGATTCCGAGTTGGATCGGCCGATTCCGAGTTGGATCGGCCGATCCGACTCAAAATCGGATCAGAATCGGCCATGGCCAATTCTGACTCCGATTCCGCCTTTTTGAACCATGTTATCAAGTGGGTAATGGATTCTCTTACTTTAAAAAAATGAAAGAGAGAAAAGAACAGAGATATTTGGAATGCGCATACCTCTTCGAATCAAATTATATACGGTTGACATGTTTCCCACCGATGCTGTCCATATAAAAAAAATTAGGCTTAGAAGGGACTGGTTTGAACCATATGTCTGTCCAAGGCAGTGAAATCCCTTGGGCACTGGCAAGGAGCCTGTGCCACGACATCTCAGAAAACTCACCACCTGCACCTGGCTCCCAAAGCCTCTTATCTTCCTCTTCTGGAACAGATCTGCAGCCTTCTAGTCTGCCCAACATTTGGTACACCAACTCCAACTCCCAATCAATTAAGTGTCTTCTTAAGAGGGGTTGCCACACCATTCCACCATTAACCATTGCAACATAATCCTCCACTGCAGCATTTGTGTTTATTGACACTAAGAAAAGAGCTGTATAAACTTCACTGGAAATGCCACACCACCTATCCTCCCAAAACAGAATTTTGCTTCCATCCCAACTCTAAAGCAGAACCCTTCTTTGAAATCATGAAAGTCCCTTGAGCAGATTCCTTTCCAGACACCTGTCCTGTGAGGATGGAGGACCTCCCACATCCCTTGAATCCCAAAAGTCCCTTGAGCCAAATTTCGCTCCACCAAAGATTCTCCCTTTCCTCCCTAAATCTCCATAGCCATTTACAAAGAAGGGCATTGTATATCAGCTTAACATTCCTCAATCACGAACCAATTTTACATTTGGCCATACAAACCTTATCCCATGCCACCAAGTGCTGGCGAGAAGCGTTCTGCCACCCTTGCCAAGGGAACTCTCGCTGCAACTTTTCTATTCGAAGAGCCACAGTAGAAGGAATGACAAAGAGGGACATAACATAGATCTGAATGCTCACCATAGAAGCTTTAATAAGGATCATTTCACCTCCATTGGAAAAATATCGAGTTTTCCATCCCGAAAGTCCTTTTAAATCTTCCTTCCACTAAAATCCGAAAAATTCATTCTTTTGTAAGACGAACCAATCGGAAGACGCATATAGGTAAATGGGCAGCTGCCCCACTCTACACTCAAGGTTTGCTGCAAGCGTCTCCAAGTTCACCACTTACCCAACTTGCATTAATATACTTATGGAAAAATCAATTCTCAGTCCAGACACAGCTTCAAAGCATCTCACAATACAACTCACCATTAGTACCCACCGCTGGGATTCTTTACAATGGATTAGAGTATCATCAACAAATTGCAAGTGCAATATGACAAGACCATCATCTCCCACCCAAAACCGTTTGATCATCCCCACCTCCTTTGCCTTGTCAAACATACTACCCAACGCTTCCACTACAATTGGAACAGCGAAGGAGATATAGGATCCCCTTGTCTGAATCCTCTTCAGTTGCTGAACCTTCGAGATATAGGATCCCCTTGTCTGAATCCTCTTCAGTTGCTGAACCTTCCAGGGAGCCATTTACTGGAAGGAAGCCACACTAATACACTTCCATATCCACCTTCTCCATTTTAACCCAAACCCCATCCTTCACAACAAGTAGATCAAGAAAGCCCAATTCACATGAACATAAGCTTTCTCCATATCTACTTTACAAATAATGCCCGGGGGCCCTGACTTCAGTCTTGAGTCTATACACTCACTTGCACAAAGGATTGCATCAAAGATTGAGTGACCCTTTATATAATAAGCTCCTTGCTCCGAAGAGATCACCTACGGCAAAACTTCCTTTAATCTTGAAGACAAGGCCTTTAGGGATGATCATTATTGGCCTAGAATCACCCCAGCTTCTACTCCCTCTTTTTTCAGAATCAAGGAGATATAGTTGGAGTTGTTTCCCTTTGTCCAAGAAACCATAGTCATAAAAATTCCTGAAACCATAAAAGGAAACCTTACAAAAGACTTCCATGAATTTTGCAATATGAACAAAAGATAAAAAGGTTCCCACACCCCATTTATCACTATATCCCAGGGGAAAGAGAAAGAGAAGAAACAGAGAGAGAGAGAGAAGTTAGCAATTTTAAAAATTATAGATCCAAAAGCTTAGCAGGTACAGGGTAGCACCCACAAAGAATCTTGTTAATTCCTACCTGATTGAAAGAGGTTCCTAGCCTTGTGAATGGTCCACTACGGAAATTTCATAAAAAGGGAAACAATCTCTGTTAGTATGCTGGCTGCAATGAATACGTTGAATTGATTTACCATGCATTTTACAAGGAATGCTAAAAAATAGAGACCTTATGGGAGCCTTTCATAAATGCTACAATATGGCCAAGAGGGATAAGGGGTTCCAACCCTCTGCATGTCATACAATTTGCATGGGAGGGGAGGGATTGGGAGTGGAAATTTGAAAAGTTTAGATTCGTTAGGTTAAAGGGTATTGGGTAGGAACAACAAGACTTTTGCTTAAGTTCATCCAAGCCAATTGATAGAGGTCCTTATCGCTCGGCATACTTGGATAAAATTGAAATAGTCAACTATCTTATAGAGGACTTCATCTCGTCAATAGGTGCTTTCCATGTTATCGAGCGGCGAAATCAGTGAACCATCTATTTCTCCACTGCACCTTTTCAACTAAAAAAAAAAAAATGGTCGCATTTCTTGCTGTTATTCAATATGTCTCAGAATCTCCACGGTACCATCCTTGCCTAGCCTTCTCTAAGAAAGGCCAATTCTTGTGAAGCACTGTGCCTTTTGTAGTCTATCAGTGTTTTTAAAAGAGAGGAATGCCACGAGTTTTCATGAACAAGTAACGACTTCTCAAAGCTCCCAAGCTCTTTACAATTTAAATTTCTTATATACATTTGAAGCTGGTTGAGCGTGATTCTCAAAAATCCTTTGGTTTAGCTCCAACCAAATAGACCAACAAACTGCCGGGCAGACCAAACTTTACAACAGACTTCCTTTTCTAGAGGTTCCCACCATGGACAAGGTCCCCAAGACGACTAGGAAAGACCCAGGCAACCCTCATCTTGCATAAAGCCTCCTCCCACACCTCACAGGCAAAAGAGCACTGAATGAACGTGTGGTTGACAGATTCCCCGTCCTAAGAACAAAGAGAGCACATACCTCTCTTTTGGAGAAGATCAAGCATAGGTAGCCTTTCTTTACAAGCGGTCCAAACAAAAAAAGATATTTTGAACTCTTCCAAAGGAAAGAGGAGTCACCACCATCACCAAACAAATGGGTACATAAGCTGACCGAAAACAATCCATTTTTTGAAAGAGTCCATCTCCGTGAATCAGCCAAATTACCTCTAGGTTGAAAATTCTCCACCAACCCAAGAATATGAGCCATTTCCTCAAGCTCCCAATCATTAAGATGTCTCTTAAGATGGATATTCCAACCCCCAACAAGTTGAAGGTCCAAATAATCAGCCACTAAGGGTTCCTTGTGAGATGCAACAGCATAAATATGGGAAGCTTCAATCCAAAGAGCCCGGATTGAGCACCATTTATCAATCCAAAATTCGGTAGTTCAGCCCAAGCCAATCTCTACTCATATTGCTTCCTAGAACTTTTCCGAGAGTTTTATGATGCCTTTCTAACAACTAACACCATGAGAGGAAGAGGGCATTTTAAATTCCTAGACATTTGCCAAACCATATTTACTGGTAATGACTTGTCTCCACAAACTCCCATCTTCTTCCCCAAACACAAAACCATTTAGGTAAGGGCTTTATTCACCACATTCATCCGTTTGATTCCAAGACCATGTTCCCATTTTGGCTTGCACATATCCTCCCAAGCATTGAAAGCAACCAAATGAGGACCCGCCTTCTCCCTTCCTTCACTACAAAGGAAATCCCTTTGGCATTTTTCAATAGTATTTTCTACTAAAGAAGGAATGACAAAATGAGAAAATAGTTTGGAAGACTTGCCAGCACCGATTTTATCAATGCAACCCTTCCCTACTTCAAAAGGTGCATACCTTTCTAACCCACAAACCTTCAGTAGATTCTGTCAATTACGTGATTCCAAGATGCCTTGCATTTAAACGGAGCCCCAAGAGGAAGGTCCTAGTAGGAGGAGAGAAAAGCACTTGTTTTGCAACCAAGCACTTCTACATATCTCCACAAATCCTCCACCTAACCCACTTCATAAATGCTTTTTTTAGATAGATTCACCTTCAAGTCCGAGACGGTTTCAAAACAGAAAATTACACACCTTAAGTATTTCAACTGTCTCACCGAGTCTCTACATCACAATGGTATCATTAGCAAATTGAAGGTGGGAAACCATCACCCCATTATTTTCGATCTCAAAACCCTCCATCAAACCTCCCTGATAAGCCTTAGACAATAATGCCCCAAATGCCTCTGATACCACTAAGAACAAAAACGGAGACAGGGGGTCCCCTTGATGTAAACCTCTAGATCCATGAAAGTATTCCACCAAAGACCCAAGAGAATGGAAAAAGATGTTGTTCCATAACATTTGCTCATCGATTGTCTCCAACACAATCCGAATCCCAATGTTCTAAGCATATAGTCTAAGAAGTCCCAATTAACCTTATCATAGGCCTTCTAAAGATCCAATTTACAAAGTACTCACAACTCTCATTTCTTCACCACCGCATCAATGCATTCATTAGCAACTAGCACCCCATTTATACATAGTTGACCCCTAATCAAAGCACTTTGATTAGGGGCTATCACAAATTCCATCATTTCCTTAAGAAGACATGCAAGAATTTTCGAAATAATCTTATACATCCTGCCCACTAAACTAATGGGCCTAAATTCTTTGATTATATCAGCCCCTGCTTTCTTCGGAATGAGAACCCCTTTTTCTGTCTTAAATTTCATATATGTTTGTAGAAAATCTATTCTATGATTTGTGCTCTCATGATATTCTATTTTGTTTAAATCCATATGACTTTGTACCATCCTTCTACTATACATCTCATATAGCACCTTGCAATATTTATCTCTTGAATACAATTTTACTTTTTTTTAAATAAGATAAAATTCATTTAAAGGATAAGGCATCCCCAAGGCCAACCCTAAGCTTCCTGAGAGTTCTCTTTCTCTTTTGTATAGCTGGTCTTTTCACCTTCCTGAGTTCAAAGGGGTGAAATTCCATGATTTTGTTTTTGATTGGGATCGGCTGATTCTTGGCTGAATCCCACTTTTGCTTGTGCTACTTTTGTACTTCTTGTGTTTTTCCAACTTTTAATACATTTTACTTTATCTATCAAATAAATAAATAAATAAAAGCAAGTCCCTACAAAAAATAAAGAGGCTAGCTATTCTTTATAATGTTAACCCAAATCAACTTGATGTCCATAAAGGAGCAATTAACAAACTCTTTACAAACAAAATCCCAACAAAAGCACCTCTCCCAAGCCCACCTATACACCTTATAAGCGGCCTCCGAGTAGTTATCAAACATCCTACCGTTACATTCCAACCATAAGGACCACCAAATAGCCGGAATCCACAAGGTCCAAATCCTCTTCCCTTTACAACCCCTTCCAAAACCAATCCATTGCTCGCAAAAAAATTAGGCACAGAGACCTGGAACACCTAAGAAATATCCACCCCAAATAAAAGCATTGTCCATATCTCCAAGGCAAAAAAGCAATGGAGGAGAATATGGCTAATAGGCTCCTCTTTTGGAGGTTATCTAAGGTAAGAATCAACCTTTGAGGGCAGTCCACATAAAAAACATCACTTAGAAGGAGCTTTACTTTTCCAAACAACCTTCCAAGGAAACGAGTCCACCATCCTCCAATCGTATAGGCAATAGCATGATTTCACCGAAAAATTACCATTAGCTTCCAACCTCCATCTTTGGTGATCCTCCTTATCCGGAGAAAAAAGAAAATTATCCAGAATGCCCAAGATATAGGTCACATCATCAATCTCCCAATCATTTAGAAATCACCTAAGGGGGATATGCCAATTTTGTCTTATCTCATCCACTCTCCGACAATCAACAACCGATGTATTCCTATTGGAGACTATGTTGAAGATAGATGGGACTTCCATCCATTGCCAACATCCATATAGGTTGCCTCTTTAAATTGCTAAAACAATAACTTAATGTCTTTCCAAAGGCTAACCCAGTTGAGTTGTGGCGTGAATTCAATGAATCTGTGCAAGAGCCGTGTTGGGCTCTCACACGGAACCAACAAAGGCAATGACCCTTTTTTTTTGTGGCAACGACCGTTTTGACAAGTTGGGTTATAAACCCACTTTGAAATAGGGTTTGATGTGTGGGATTTTTTAGGGTTTCTTCTCTTATAACCTAAAAGAGGGTTTGGTAGAGAGGTAGCCGCATGGTCTGTTGTAATCTCTATTTTTCTCATAGTGAAATCTCTCTATATTTTCGCCCGTGGACGTAAGCTTTAAGTCGAACCATGTTAAATCGTCTTCTTCTTTGTGTGTGTTTGTTGTTTACATTAATTTCCTCTTTTGTTATTTGTTGCATACAATCCCAAATATAGGTTTCCGCAAAACAAACTGGTATCAAAGCCCTAGGTTGCGATTAAGGTGTTTCGACTGACTACAAGGTACGAAGTGGAGAAATTCGATGGGCACAACAGCTACAGTCTATGGGGTGTGAAGATGCGTGTGTTGTTGGTTCAACAAGGATTGGCCAAAACTTTAATGGGAAAGGAAAAGCTTCATGCGATGATGTCAAAAGAAGACAGAGAGGAACTTGACCTTAAAGCACGATGTGCAATTCAGTTATGTCTGGTCGATGAGGTGTTGTGAGAGGTTGAAGAAGAGGAGTCCGCGGCTGGGTTATGGCTCAAGTTGGAAAGCTTGTACATGACTAAGTCTCTCACAAATAGGTTGTATTTGAAATGCCTCTATACATTGAGGATAAGAGAAGGTATGTCTTTGAAAGCCCATTTGGACAAATTCAATAAAATCATTATAGATTTGAAAAACATTGATATTAAGATTGATGATGAGGATCGAGCTATCATTGTTTTGTACTCTTTACCCGCATCATATGAACATTTTGTTACAACCTTACTCTATGGAAAGGAAACCATCTCCATGGAGGATGTTAAGGCAGTCTTACATTTTAGGGAATTGAGGAATAAGGTATCTAGAGAAAAGGGTGAGGGACAAACAGAAAGTCTGTCTGCAGGAAGAAGAACAAAAGAAAAAGGTTTTGGAAGTGATAAAGGTCAGTCTAGATCCAAGTCTAGAGGAAGGGGCGAGATGCGGTGTTTTCATTGCAAAGAATATGGCCACATGAAGAGAGATTGTCTAGAGCATGCAGACAAGAAGAAAGGTGATAGCCCCAATACTGCGTTGGCAGAAGAACAATGGTACATTGGAGATGTTCTCACAATTTCCGAAGGTGTGGACACATTTTCTCGTGACAAATGGATATTAGATTCAGGTTGTCTTCTTCATGTTTGCTCCGAGAAGGAATATTTTGATACATTCCAAGAAAATAAGACATGTTTTGTTTCCTTGGGTAACAGGTCTACTTGTGACGTAACGGGTGTTGGGACGATGAAAATCAAAATGTTTGATGGAGTGGTTCATACTTTGGGTGGTGTCCCAAAGATGCGAAAGAATCTAGTATCTCTAAGCTGGTTGGACTCCAAAGGTTGCAGGTATTTAGCTGCAAGTGGAGCCATGAATATCACACGTGGTTGTTTGGTCATGATGAAAGGAGAAAAGTATGGTGATGGTTTGTATCGTCCAATAGGGAATATAGTGATTGATAGTGTTCCTTTGACCTTGACGAGTAATTGGAAATGGGGTGCACGGAATAACCAGTGCTGGTGTAAGGTCTCTTTTGCGGATGCAGCAAAGAGAGGTGATGCAAGTTTCCAAACAACAAATGATGGTGAGGAGTTTCTTGTGATTGGAGAGGACAGATAGAGATCCCTCTCTGGAGTTGACTAGGCAAGTCGGTTCAGAACAGCTACACATGTGCATTGGCCGTGTTATAATCGAATAAGATGGTATCAAGACCGAATTTATTCAATGATATGTGTAGCGGTGGCTCTTCAAAGCCAATGATTGTTTGTGGTGATAGCAAACAAGTTGTCATTCAGGTTCGAGGTGGAGGTGCGTTCTAGCTGATATGGCGCAGAATTCACTAAAAATGACAAGTGCAGGTTTTTTCCAATGTGGTTTCGGAATGTAAGCCAAGGTGGAGTGTGATGCACATGTCACAGATTCTGTGTCTTGTCAAAGATATAGGTGTTCACAGTATCTTGAGTTACCCTTTGGGGTTGTGTAGAGAAGATGGGAGTAGAGTTTTTGTATTATGTAGTCTTGATAGAATTCATGCCAAGGTGGAGATTTGTTGAAGTGATGCCATGAATTCTCACGGCTCTCAAAGAAAGTCGTGTCTAGCACTCACACAAAAACAGCAAGAGTCTTGTTTTGGAAAGGTTTAGTTGTTTAGGGTTTTTAAAACCCATAACGTGTGGGATACCTTTTAGGGTTTCTTCTCTTTGAAACAAAAAAAAAAGGTCTTGGGAAGAGGAGGCAGCTGGTGCTCTTATAATCTCTTGGTTTTATATAGTGAAAGCTCTATTGATAGTCTTGTCCATGGATGTAGGCTTTAAGCCGAACCACATTAAATCGTCTTGTGCTTTGTGTGTGTTTCTTGTTTGCATTAATTTCTTCTTCTATGTATTGTTGTGCACAATCCAAATCTAGGCTTCCACACAACACTAATCTTGATTGAAAAATCGAACAACCTTATCATTAGTAAACATATTCAATTTTGACGCACTACAATCTTATCTAGTTGAACTATTGGTTAATCACAATTTATGGTGTATATTGGTTGCTTTTAGAGAATTGGAAAGATGAATAAACTTGTGTTCCTAGTATTATAAATATTTGAAGTGGTTGTTTGTAATTACTATATAGTATATTTTAAATTAACAACCACTTAATTTAATCTACCTAAAAGAGATTTAGTAGGTAGAATTTGACTCGATCAAAGATTAAAGCCTTTGGGGTTGAATCAAACTAAAGAGTAGAAATTTTAAAAACCTATTCACCCCCCCTCCCTCCCCTCTAGGATTATTCAAGCATATAAGTAGTAATTTCAATTACTACTTGTGAAATCTATCCAATTGTAATTCATAAATCCATATGGTTAGTGCTCAACAAAATCCAAAATAGAAATAAACTTGCAAGGAAGATTCAATAATACAAAATTGTCAAAACAATTATTTCCCCAATACCCTATTTCTCTTTATATAGTAACTTACATCATTCAACTATCAAGATTCTTTTTTAAAATAATTTACTTTGACTAAGATAAACAACATAAATAAATAAAAATTCTAAGATATTCTAAAAAAAATTGATTTTATTATATTTCCAACAAAACCGACATCAACCTACCATAACCAAGCATTGATAGGGTCATTTTGTGCATGCTTGAATTGTATCCAAAAAAGAATTGTTCGTCAACCTCTCTGCACATATTCAAGAGCATGAAGACTTTGGACTATTCTCCAATTAGGAGCACTACTCATGAGATCTCCCTAGAACATACGGGACTCCAATGCCCTTGTAGAATTGATGCAGTTCAACCTTGAGAGTGCCTCAAATAGAACTAGCTTATAAATAAGATTGCCCAATCAGAGCTCGAGATGCCAAATGGGCCATATTTCATGTCCTTAGCATTATTCAAATGAGAAATGATGTATTAGACAATGACATCTAGAAGATCGTTCATTATTTTATGACATAACAAAAAATGATACTTATAATTAAAGGAAGAAAAATGTAATCAAGATATTTGATCAATGTAGAGTCTTAAATGCTAACCAATCAAACTATTAATAAACACCGAGCACAAGTATACTTATTTATTTTGTGATCGTATCTCATTTTGTAAGAAATCTAACTTTAAAGATAATAAAATAATCAATGAACATAAAGTAAAGAGACTAACCAAAATGTAAACAAACACACTAGCAATCAACTATATTTAAATCAAAGTTGAAAAATGGATCAAATAATCAATGGTCAACTTCCTATGCAATCAACATGAACTCAAAAGGGAAAAAAAATTGAACAAATAAAAAATAAAGGCGTAGTGATAAGATAAGCATGCATCATCATCAAATGTAGATAACTCATGCTTCTACAATGTAAATAGATGTAATACATCTCATACTATTGGACCCAAACTACACAATCAATTCAATAGACTACTCAATAGCAAAGAAATCAACAGACATGCTCATAAGATGAGAATTTTTAAGTCGTTTGGCACTTTAGCCTATATCCATATCTATTGTTTGTTTTTCACTATAAACTAAAATAATACATTAAAACCATGTTTTAAATTAAAGACCTAAGTTGTTTTAACTAGAAGTGTTTCATTTGCTTGAAGTGGGTCTTTTTCACTCTTAAAAGTTTAGTCCCGCATCAAATAGGAAAAGAAGAAAAAATAAAAGCACATTATGACATCCCTTGAAAACTTGTGCTTTTGGGAACCACTTACACGTGTTGATCTAGTGAAGTACTTAAACTCACTTTGTGTGTATGCATATGCTTTAGGCGTAATTTTCACTTCACATGTAAGAGAGCAGTTTTCCCACCAAAGAATGAGAGTGACTATTCTCTCAATATATAAAGGTAGAGAGAACTCATTCAAATGCACATTGAAGAACACTCAAGAGTAAGCCACGAGAAACCTTTCAAGGGACATTCAAGAGGCTTTTTAAAGCCTAAGATAACCTCTAAACATAAGCCATTAATGATCTATTTACTTCTCTCTTTTATGCTTTTGGAACAGTATTTACCAACATATGTTTCTACAAATCTAGTGTTTGATTAGGTGTGTTTCATTTAGAAAAAACAATTTGGCTCATTGCATCTAACCACCACAAATCAGTGGATTTTTCTTAAGGGAGTACCACTTGGATATGTAGTTGGTTTTCTTGTCTTCTTAACTTGGCAAAAAGAGAACATGAGTTTGAACTCGTTAAACTGGGTTCATGCTAAAATTGGAATAAATTTTGAAACAGTTTTATAGCAAGATTTTGAACTCTCGACTTCTAGGCAATAAGTATTAAAGAAAAGACAAGGAATTGAGTCCAAATTTGCAATTAGCTTAAACACAATCCCTTACACAATTAGTTGTGAAAGCAGATTTTAACTGGTAGAAATTTGAGAGTAAGAAATCTAATAATTGCATTAAATGGATCCTAAAAAATAATCAAAAGCAAAATCACTTGAAAAGAAGAGAAATATCGACCTTCAACATAAATCTTGATCTAATACAAAACACCAAAAATAAAAATAAAAAATAAAACTTTATACTTTAAGGGTGAATTTAAATTTAGGGAACTAGAAGAGTGGAAATGGAATTAGGGTATCCAAATCCATTTCCGTCATGTGAGGTTGATTTTAAATTACGGAAGGTCAAATCCCCACAGAATTAGAATGTTGAACTAAAATCCCAAATCAATGGAATTGAAATAACAACCCACAGGTTGTTATTTCCAATTTCATTTTATGAAACATCGTGCGTGAAGCAACCTGATTCCAATATGTTTCTTTGACACATTGTTTTGCTTCACTCCAAAGTTATCACACTAGAAATTGACCCGGCTAAGAACTTGGGTCCTTGGGTCACTGGTCGAACCCTAGGGTCAATTAAATTTTTCTTAAAATAAAAATATTAAATAAATAAGAAAATAAGTTCTAAAAATTATATAACAATTTTATATCACATATTCTAAGAAAATATAATGTAAACAGACCCAAAAAAATGCATAAATATGCATGAAAAAAATGAATGAAGCTTAAAAACGTTAAATTTTCTTCCATATATCTCCAATCAAATTAGCATACACCAATAACTCCACTAATTTACACTTATTTGGTAATTCTCAAAATAGCCACACTAATTTATATATATTTCTAGAGTTGGCTAAAATTTAGTCATTTGACGTTAAAATCAAAACCCAACCGGTTGCAAATAAACCAGTCAGGATGGAGCATTCGACAAAAACCTGCCAAGTTTGACTAGATTTGACTGATTTTGCTACACAAACGATCTAATTAGCAAACCAGACCAATTGAGGTTTGCCAAATTGCTAATCCAGGTTTAATAACTATGCTTCACTCCTCTACCTCTTCATTTGTTATCAACACTTATCTACCAATTATATACATGCATCCAAATGGTAGAATTTAATTCTATAATTTTCAATTTTGTAGAATTAGAAGTCCAAGGCCAATTCCAATTCTGTTAATCCAAATGCATCCTAAAGTTTCAACAAAAAGCATCCATACACCAAAGACTAAAGTCCGCTTCAAACCCAAATGCTCCTGACCTTCATCGTACCAACACCCAAAGGTGTATATTATAAGAAAAATGCAACCTCCATTCCATGGGTCCCACCTCCTATCTTCGATGACAAATAAGTATGGGATAATTATGATCCAGAGTTTAGGGTAACAGTGTGTGTTTGGTAACTTTCCAAATAATGCATTCTCCTCTTTTTCTCATTAGTTGGAAGAAGAAAAATAGGAGAATGCATTCATTGGAAGGTTACCAAATGCATGCTAAGTGTGTTTGGTAACCCTCCAAAGAATGCATTCTCCTCTTTTTCTCATTCTTGGGAAGAGAAAAAAAAACAGAGCAAAAAAAGGTGAATGCATTCTTTGGAGGGTTACCAAACACACACTAAACAGTGCAATCCATTTAATGTCCTTACTCTTGGATTTGGTTAGTAAAATATGTTCATTTGGCCAATGATTCATGGTGAGCCTAGGGCTGCAAATAAACTGGATTTTAATCCTAATTCAATCCATATTGATGTAGAGCAGACTTTCCTTGAGCAGAGGGACCGATAGAAGTTAACATACAAGAAAGGCAAAAAGCACTAGTAGAAATCATGAACCCCAACGATGGAATTGTGTGAAATTTGGTGAGTTGAAGGGAATCTTCGCAAGGATCAAAACTCATCGTTTTACCATGAGCACCACCACTTTTCACACAAATTCCTTCGTTAAGACCCTCAAATCTCCCTTTTTGCTATTTTTAGTAACTTTCCTTTTCGTTATAACTTTTTATTTAGAAGTCAGAATAATATCCCGTTTGTTTTGGGATGTCTCTTAAAGACCATAGGATTTGATTTTGTCATTATCTCAACTTTACTATTTTTCGTAAATTTTTCCAAATTAGCCTAATTTCATGCCTAACACAAATTAGGGTTTCCTTTCTCTATTTAAGAGCGTTGTAACCCTCAAGGTAGATCATCTTTTGACATTAATAAAAAAATTCAGAGAGTTTTGCTATGATGGATTATGGAAACCCCTTATAGGTTTAAGGTTATCTTCTTAAAACATATGTGTTATGTTTTGTTTGGCTATCCGTCTGCGTCACATATTCAATATGCTTAAGGCGAATACAAATGTAAGTGGATCTGCTTCACTGAAATATCTAGTCTGATTATGATATATATATATATATATATATATATATATATATATATATAATCGATGATTATAGATAATTAGACAAGAGATATGCTGTTTACTACTCATGCAACCATCCAACCTATACAATATTCAATCAAGTTGTTGGTGTATCTTTCTGAAATGTTTTCCTTCTACAAGGGCATTCCTACATAGGGGTGGTAACGAGCCGAGCTTTGCCCAGCTCAGCTCCGGCTCATCACATGAAGGCCAAGCTCAAGCTCGTGATAATCCTGAGTGCAACTCAAGCTCAGCTCAGCAGCCAAAAATAAAATAAAAATAAGAGAAGTCCCAATTGTCTTAATGGCCCATTACCCAATGTCTAACCAAACCAAGCTTTTAGCAAGCTGCTCAGGCTCATTTAACAAATGAGCTCAAATCCAGGCTCAGGCACAGCTCAGCGAGCTTAAAATGAGGCTCAAGCTCAGCCCATGATGAGCCGAGCTCCGAGCTAAGCCTACTCGGCTCATTGCCACCCCTATTCCTGTGCCCTGTTTATATTAGTAAGTTAAGGGCTTTTATTAGGGCTGCAAGTACAACTGTAAACAGACCAAATACAAAGCGGATATAGGAATATCAGTATTTGTATTCATTTATTTAATTGAATTTAAAATCAAATTCGGATGTTTTGTGGATATTTAAAAATTGCATGCTGAACCAGAATACAAACAATGTACAAGCATAATTGCTAATTGAAATACATCAAAGCCCAATCGCTAATTAGGATAATCATTGAGCTGCTTTAACCCTGTTTAGTTCAAGAAACAACCTTATTAGATACAAAGTCATACATCTGGACACTGATATTTAGCTGTATAACGAATCGAATAGAGATGGATTCATATTCGCTTTAAGTGGACAGGATATGGATATATAACCAGATAGTTGACAGTCGTACCTGCAAGTTGGGATAAAGTGTACAGAGTTTAGGTCAGCCCAAACTCAGCCCGATATGTAAAAGTAAAGCCTATTTTTGCCAAAGCCCATGCTTGGCCCATTTTAAAAAGTAAATTTCAAGCCAAATACACGATGACACAAACTTAATGGCCCGCAGGTTGAATTTCTACTTAATTGCCCATGAGATGTTCAGGCTAAGTTTAGGCCAATATAAGTGACATTTCAAATGATTTTTTTTATTATTTTAATTCTTATCAGTCATTTGGAGCCTAGCTATGCTATTCAAAATTAATGTAATTCGGGACAGCCCAATATGAGACTTGGCTTTATTGAGGTTTGACCAAACTCAGTCTATAGTGTTTTGGGCCTAAAAGCTAGCCTAGCCCAATTTGCATCCTTCAAGAACCAAGCCATAGAATATTGAGTACCTAACAAAGTATTGTATATTAAATCACCAAAATTGAGTATTTTAACAAAGAAACAAACAAAAGGTTTTCTGAAATGTATGTTGCATGGATATTATGGACCTTAATGAAGAACCGATTCTTCGTGTATGTATACAAACCTAACCTTATTATTAATCGGGATCAAAATTTGAGCCTTTTTTGTTCGGTATAAATATATTTTGAGTCCAGAAAATACTAGGGCACGTCCATGAACGAGGTAAACTTGAAGTGCTTAGTCACTGCAATGTTAAACAAAATATCAGAAGATTTTCTTTCTTGGGAGGAAGAGAATTTAGAAATAATGTACAGAAATATTAAAGTCCAGGTTTTAATAGTAAAGAACGAAAACATGTAGGGTTTTCACGTTGTCTACAGTTTCATTTGAGAATGAGAGAACGAATAAAGATAGGAATTCACCTTGGGTGTGCATTGGATTTCTATTATTTAGCTTATATGATCCTTGATTGCTATATATCTTTCTTCAATAGAATTTCTCCACTAAGCTATAAAATTCATAGAATTTATGAGGTTTTTCTATGCTTAAAACTAATGGTTGTAGGCAGTATTTATACAGGCTTTAGGCAAGGCCAAGCCAATAGCTAAGGTTCATTTTTAGGCTAAGCCAATGGCTTTGCAGCTGATTTTGATCTATTTCTAAGGTTCATATTGGTAACCTATGGCAAGAGAACAATTTGAATTTTGAAATCGGTGAGGTTGATTTTGATCAAATCACTTTTCATTTTTGAAACTTGATTAGTGTGATCAAATGGTCTGAGTCACACAAATTCTGGTCAGATTTTTCGTTTGATGACCTTTGCAATTAAGGTAAAATCTCAATCTTTTAAGGAAAATAATCACTAAATGGGATTCCAATTAGCCATTAGATAATGGTTTCTAAAGGCTAATGAGGATTTTTTAGACATCCAATCAATCTTCCCGTTCTCCACAAATGATTGTATTAAAAATGGGATGTCTACACTCTTTTTCCCTCAACCTCTTCTTCAGAAGTTCATCTTCATCAATCTCATCCTTGGAGACTTCAATTTGAGGCTGAGATTTACTATGAGCCTAAGGATTAAAAAAAGACATTATATATATTTATATATATGGCCTGTGAAGTGTGAACTTCACCATCTTTCTTTGTTAAAGTTGATCCCACCAGTGCTGGGATCCCTCCATATATTACCAAATGCAGCAAAAGTTTTAGACTGATAGACAAACTATAGAACATTTAAAAGCAAAACATTTCCCAAATAGAGAAATCAGATCAAGTTTAATAGTGTAAAATATGATCCAAGAATTACTACCCTTCTTTTTTCTCAAATGACGGGAGAGAAGTTTTATGGAGTAGATCTTATCAAAATTTAGAAAAACCTATCAAAAAGTTTTGTATACGCATTCGTTTATCCAAGAGAGAATTGTTCACCCACAACCATCTCAATCGTAAATCAGGTACGTACCGAACTCCAACCAATAGACCACCTATACAATTCTCCCTAGCCCAAGAGTTGCACCGATTAATAGAACCTAAGCATTCTATCAATCACATAACTGATACAGTTACAAAAACTTGTCCTTGGATTTAGTAAGGAATGGTATTGGTTGAATGTTCAAACTGCACACGCAAAGCATTTTCTGTTTTTCGGTCATGGAAGAAACCTATCCATGCAAATAGTTTTGGAATGGGATGGACCTCATGAGTGAAGGAATGGACCATCCAAAAAACTATGCCAGTTGGATATCCCTTCCCAATGATCAAACCTTCTGCTTGAACAATGAATGGTTATGGTTAGTGGTCAACCTAAAGCTAATCCTTAACCAATTTTTCTGTCAGTTTTTCCTTATTTTTTGTCACCTTAAGCCACATACAACTCACAATCTAGCTCATTGGATTTAGTAGGAAATATGATGGCTCGCATTGACTTGGGAATTGACTCTCCAGAACAAATTTCTAGGGTAGGCGAGCCAAGTCACAATTCCTGGTTTCCCAACTATGCTTTCAAAAGCATATCTGATAGGGGCCAAATCAAAATGAAAACAAAAGAAACAATGGAATTAATATTTACCTTCAATCGTGGACTCACCAATCCCTTGGAGTCAAAACATGACAATCTACAAAGCATGTAAAATTCCCAGGGGCAGAAAAGTTGCAAGCGGCTTCATGGCCTCATTTTGGATCCTACCTAGTCTACCTATATCTGAACTTGGTGGTGCAACATATGCTTTTTATATATGCCCTGTACTTTCTTTTTATACCAGTAAGGGAGGTGGTCTGGGTGCAAAGGGACAGCCATGTCATATAAAGTACAGTTCGTTTGAACTACCCAGCTGTTCTTTTCCTGTTGATCAGATAAAAAATTGGTGCACTGTCTGCAAAAACTGACCTCCCATCATGGGAGCGTGATTCATACCTCCATGCAGGACCAATAAACCATGACATGGCAGCTCCACCAAGTAAACCTCCCAACTGAAAAAATTTTAGTCACAAGTCATCACAAATAGAAGTTGAAATACTAGAAAAATATAAGCTGCTCTGCACTTACATGTCCCCAATTATCAATGCCTTTGGATAATAACCCAATAACCTGCAACAAGGATTATTATTATACTTAGTTTGAAAACTCAGGACTCCAAATCGACTTCCCATTCATATGAAACTTGACTCAGGTGGTCATCAAAATGCGACAACTCAGATGTCAATGTTGACTTTGGCAAATCACTTCATGCAACGAGTCAAAAAACTCAGACATGTCATAATGCTAAACTTTAATGAACCACTTATCTTATTGATTTGTTAGACTAAAACAAGATGAATTTCATCAGCTGAATCCAAGGATCCAACTATGGTTTGATTCATAAGCTTGAAAGTGAAGCAAGGACTATACCATGTTTAGTGCAATCACATGTGCTATATGCTGTAAATCTTGTTTACCACCACCGACAAGATTTCTATGCCTCAAGACAAACACAGCAAAGGACCCAACCTGGAGCATAGGAAATGCAAAGAATGGTCCATTAAGCCAGAATAAACCTTCTGGAAGTTAACAAGACAATGAACAACAAAAAAACCCTAATGCTTAAAAATCACAAATGGTTGACACTTGTTACAAAGAATATCATTTTTTGCATGCTGCACCTGTCTAAAGATTATTCATCTTTTCACCAAATTGTAAGATTCATATCTCCAATCAAAGCCATGACCACTTGAGGACATTAGACAAGGCATGATATGTATCTTCATGTCCACGAGATATTTTTATTTTTTCATATTGGCCACTGGTTTGGCCTTTTTATTTTGCCTTCCCCTCGTTGTTTTGTTTTTGCTTTGTTCACCAACCTGGTGGACTTCTTTGTTCTCTCTCTTTTCTTCATCTAAAGAAATTCTTCTACCATTGCATAAAACAAAAGATATGAATCTTCATCTTTCTGTGGGACACCACTTGCAATGTGATTTACAGCTTAAAAGGTTTGTAAATGCTTTGCAAATTTTCAATTCCTTTCGGAATAAATTTGAAAACATGCAACTCAAAAACTCTGCACTTCTATGTTCTGGAGTCCTGACAGTTCCATTTCTTTATAAACACTGTGCTTTGATTCCAGTTTTCACTGTTTTTAGTATTTAATCTTTCAGCAACCTCCTATCGCAGCCACCATTTTCCTGTACCAAACACAGTTGTTGACACCCAGATTGGAACAAGAAAATGGATTCAAGAAAACTTACTAGTCCAAAAATGGCCCCCGACGCACCAACTGCAGGTGCCTTGCAGAACCAGTAACTCATCGCTGAACCTGATTTTCTCAAAACTGTAAGTCACTGGTATGAGCATAAGCAATTTCATCTTCTATTTTAGTAAGTAATGGACTGTTACTTGCAATTGCAGAACTGAAATAAACTGCAAGAAATCTCCTAGGGCCACTTATATTCTCCACGGTAGGACCGACAGAGTTCAAAGAATAACAGTTGACCTGAAAAAACCAACTCACTTGTCAAGACTATAGTACTCAAATCAGAAATTCGGAGGGGGGGGGGGGGGGAAGGGGCACTTAGGTTTAAAACCAGACCATGAGATGGCCAATATTTGCATGTAGGAAGGATGACGTAGCAAATCGCCATAACTGTCCTTTATCAATAAGGCTATTAATCTGTGTGCACGATAAATTGATGCAGCTAAGATGAGATGAGCCCACAAAGAAATTATCAAGAAGAAAACAAAAAGATGGACATTGACTTTTTCTGTTTCTAACCTTAGCACCCCACAGTAACAGCTTTCCTTGGGTTGCAATTTGTGCAACATAAACTCTGGGAATAGGACATCACCAAATAAGGATGTGTTTCACATGCCTACATAGATAATATGCCTAAAGAATAAAATGTAGAACAAGCCATGAAAAGATTACATAAAAAATAAAAAAACAATAACACTTCTTGTTCTGTTGAGAGAGAGATAAAGCAGCAATTAATTCCTACGAAAAGGCAAAGAACATGAGCATTCACCAGGCCAGTGAATAGAACAGCAAAAATAATATAAAACAACACTTCTTTATCTCAAGATTGATTAAAACCCATAAAGGAATTAAGGCTACAACTGCAAGTCTCACCATACTTTCGGCTCTATGTTAATCTCAATTCTCTCTTTTTCTCCTCTATTAAGTTATCGTAATCATTTTTTTAATGTTATAAATTTTCAAGTTATGTGGTACCAATGTTAAACATTTGCCATCATTTGTCAAGTTCTCTATGGTCTATCTGAAGTAAAACCTACAGGACAAAACATATAAACTTCTTTTAAATAAGTCTAACCTAACAAAAACTATGAAAAAAAAGAAAAGAAAAGAAATGAAAACTTGAAAGAAACCATTCCAAACCAAAATTCCATCACCAGAAACTTCAACCCACATGTTGCTGCAGTGGAAATAGCCCTGATATACATGATGGAATATGGGCCCAAACCACTCACAGTCAATGCAATAAACCATCTGCTCATTCACTGTAATTTTGCAAGAGGTATGGAATGCCTTTCTCCAAGAATAAGAATTGAATGGGTTTTTCCTTGGGAGTTCAAGCTGGTGGTAGAGGAAGATGGAGGATCTCGGGTATGCCTAAGAAGAAGCAATTGTTATGGAAGTGGTGCAGGAGCATCCACAAGCAACAAGAAGAATTTAGATGATCATGAATGATCAATTGGGGTCCACTTTTTTGGGGTCCACTTTTTTTTTGAAGAAGGTAATGTAATATATAAGAGGAAAATCAAGACATATACAAAAGAACATGAGGCATGCTGTATGCCAGGCAAAGCTAAACACAACGAGAGAAGAAAAAAAATGGGAAAGGAGTCAAATCAGAGCTCCTCTACACCATATAGATATAAGAGTCCATCAAGTGGGGTTCACTTAGAGTTCTGTTTTTTAGGTTTATTAGGTTTAATTTTATAACGATGTAATACCGTAACTCACTATTGGCCCTAATTTTCAAAGATCAAAACTTGCATATTTGGCTAGATTTCGATATCATTAGAAAGGTTATTCAGTTACCTATTAAACGTGAAATTCAAGGTAATTTGAGAAAGTCATGACCAAATTACTGAGGGGTACCAGTATGTGACGTGAAAAGTGTTTTTTTAGTAGGTTCTTTTATTTTAAGGTTTAGCAAATAAAAGGGGAGGTTACTAATTTGTACTTAGCTGGGTAAAGTTGTCTTAAGGGTTTTATTAGGGTTAGGAGGTTTTAGCAACTAGAGAATACTAATTTCTATTTTGGGAACCTGTTGTATGTTTTTTTTTTAATATAATGGCTCATATCCTAATGAATTAAAGGGAGAGTTATTGAATTTTTAAGCTTCTGCTTTGCTTGGTTTTTATTTGAAATTGGACTTCATTCATCATTGCCCACGGTTAGATCGTGAAGGGACCTTAGAAGCCCCAAACTCTATAGTGGTTTTGAATTACTATAATGCTTCTTCCACTCATCTATTCTTCTTCCCTACGTGTGCTTCGAACATCTTCAAGTTCTACCCTGCTGATAAGTATTTTACATACTAGAGTTAAAGTGAGTTGTTCTTAGTTTTATTTCTCGATTCTTAACAGTCTATGCTAATATTAATATCTGCCCAACTGCATACTCAAATCTTGTGGTCATAATCTTCCACTTTTGCTGGTTATTTGTTGGTTTTTTAGTAACAGCCTGAGTTTTGTATGTTTTGACTAGTCCAAACTATTCCAAATGTTCTGAAATTTGGTGTAGTTATTTATTGTTTTGCTCAGTCATCTATCATCCTACAAAGTTTCTTCTTGATCTGTCAAGTCTAACCCTATTTTATGCAGTGCCCTAATTCTGTCCAGCAACCAGAAATTTTGGGTTTTGCCTCCACTTTAACCTGTAAAAGTCCATACAGTGAGTGTTATTTCCAGTCTGTTTGGACTCTATGTAGATCCTTTAATGGCCCAAAACCCACAGGAATTTCTGGCCAAGGCTATCCTGCATCAGAAAGTCTTTGCTCCATGCAGTCCGTCTTTGTGGTCAGAAAGAAATATGAAAACCTTCCAAAATGAGGCAAAATCACTTCATGCTGTTTTGGGGTTCCTTTGAGCAATGATTTTGTCAATTTTCTTTTGTGGATATAAAAAGGGGCTGGTGGATTCTGTTGGATATAGAGATATAACCAAAATTGTTGTTGGGTGTTGCTTTACTTTGTATTAGGCTTTGGGGATGCCTTATCCTCTTCTTAATGTTTTTCTTCTACTATCAAAAACTAAATAAATAAACAAATGTATAAACAGTGACTAAGCAACAAAGAAACCAACAAGCACACACATACGATGAAAATTTTACGTGGTTCAGATTTTTGGCCTACATCCATGAGAGTTGTTCATTTTTCACTATCAACCCGAAAAATACATGGTACAATAAAATAGATCTCCCTTTTCTAAGCTCAACCCCAAGCCCCAAGAAAACCCAAGACCCTGTTACACCTATAACCCTCTCTAAGCAATAAAGAACACTGATGAGGCAGCTCTTCAGTGGATTGAAAAGTCCAAGCTTTTATGAAAACCAAAGACCAAGGTTTTGAAGAGGATCAAGTGAACTACATGCAGCCACAGTTTTAGGCCTTATTTTTAGTGTTTTCTTTCTATTTTAGGAAGGTTTAGTAATGAGATTGATGTAATAAGGTCATATGAGTCATGGGGAGGGGTTAAGATTAATTTAGAATAGTTAAGGACTGTTTTTAGGAATTTTTTAGATTTTTTTTGAATTTTTCTAGGTTTTTTTTGCTTGGCTATACAAGGGGGGTATTTTGGGCCAATTTCGTTTTTTTATATTATAAATAAGTCCTAAGACCTCTTGTACGACCAGTTTTGTTGAAATAAAAATTTGAGAATTGCTTAGAAGCCGTATGACTAGTATCTCCTCCAATCCCTCAGAGTTAAGGTTATCTACTTCTTGTTCTCTTCTCCTCTTCTCTTCTCTAACCTCTTACATCTTCTTTTTTCTTATTTTATTTTCTACAAAGAAAAATCTTCATTTTCTCTTATAATCTTCTTTTTTACTTCTTATTTTATATATTTGCTGTAGATTTTAATTTTCTACAATATTTTCATTCAAAAATCATAAATCTCTATTTTCTCTAGTTCTTGAAATCTAAAAAATTTTCAACAACCTTGTCCTTGATATTTCTCCATCTTTACATTAATTTATTTTTATTCCTTTGTTCTTTCTTCCTTTTAATTCTTATTGTTGAATACTTTTCTCTCTTGAATTAGTTACAGCCTCGTAATGCCTTTCTCATATTATTTTAGGGTCTTTTTAAAGGGACTCATAAATTAGTTAGGACCTTTCAAAGGATTTCTAATTAATTTAAGGCTTCCCTAAACCCTAACGCTTAATCTAAAGCTTTGAAATCATCCTTAACCTTGTAGGAATCCATCTCTTGGATATCCTACATCAAACACCCTTCTCACATTCTCTCCAAACCCAAATGAGGCCCTGTTTTCTCACCATGCAGAAACCCTTTGTCTCTTCATTTCATTCAAGTAGAAAACCCTATAGAAGAAAACCACACAACAACCCCACAATTCTCTTCAGAAACTAGATAAAGAATCCTCATGTCCCCTTCATGTAAAAGGAAAGAGAACACTTCTAATTAGAAAGAAAATCTAAATTAGAAGTTTAAATCTCATCCATCGGATTGCTCACTAATCCAATGGTGTTGTTGTTTACTGATGATATTGTTTTAATTAACGAGATTAGAGATTAGAGATTAGAGAGGGGATAAATGCTAACTTAGAAGTCTAAAGTGGTTTTTTAGAATCAAAACGTTTTAAGATAAGTTAGACCAACAGAATACATAAAATGCAATCTTAGTCAAAATAAGAGTAGAAATGATGGAGTATTAATGATTGATAACCAAGAGATAACCCAAATTGACCATTTTCATTATCTTAGTTCAATCATCCATAAGGAGGGAAAATGTTGTTAAGGAAATCATCATATATATATATATATATGTGTGTGTGTGTGTGCGTGTGTGTTGTAAAGAATAATGCTCATAGAATTTATATCAAAGTAGTTAAAGTAGAGAGGTGCGTCTGGAGTGTTGTGTGATAAAAGAATATCATTAAAATTGAAGGGAAACTTATCTAAGATGGCTATAAGACTTAGGGGTGTCAACAATCCGAGCTTTGCCCAACTCAACTCAAGCTCGTCACACAAGGATCAGGCTCAAGCTCTTCACAAGCTTGAGTGTCGGGCTTAACTCAAGCTCAACTCAACTCACCAAGCAAATAAATGCTTAATTTGATTGAAAATATTGTTAGAATATGTTGGGACATATGTATGATGGGGTTATTTTGGTCATCATGTATTTGGACAGTATACCTTGTATTTGGTATGGTAGAGACAAGATATATATATTAATAAACACCACCGTATGGGGAAGATACTCATACGATGGCTTCCTGATTCGTATACTCACTTCTCTTCTCTCTATTCTTCTCTCTCCTCTTCTTCTCCTTCCTTCCTCTTTCTTCTTGTAGCAAGTACCAACATCAACTTGGTATCAAAGCAAGGTTCAAGTCTCAAAGAATCCAAAACCCTGCAATAGGACCAGAGAAGTCCTTGCTGATGTCAGCGTCCATACAACTGACGTCATTCCTAGGTGTCCAGCAAAGGATCAATGCAAACCGATGTCACATTCTAATAGATCATGAATTTTATGTATTTGGTTCGTGATTCTGATGAGTTTTAGGATTTTCTTCATATATTCACAAAAAATTCATATTTCAATATTTCTTACATTTTTCCGAGATCGAAGTTTTTTTTCAAAATTGGCTAATATGGATTTGGTTTGGCATGATTCTATGAAGAATCAAAGGAGTTCTATTGATTTATGTTGGGTATAACTTGACGTCATGAAGAAACCCACGGTTTGGGCTGAGTTCTGCGAGTCCTCAAGCTTAGGGGTTATTTACTTCGAAGTTCCAAAACAGTGACTATTGGCCTGTTGTTGGTCTTCCATTTGTGATTGGAGATCGATTGTAGAAGTGGTTATTGTTACAGACGTTGACAGTGAATCATACGACATTTGTGTGACTTTGAGGTCTGAGTTTCTGTAATAGGCAGTACAAGAAAGTACAAACAGTAGCGTGAAGGTACTCTGTGGAGTGATACGTACATAAGGGATGTCCGAAATAAGTCAGAATTCGGGTACTAACCCAAAAGGTTTGAGTAAAGGCGAAGGGGCCAACTTCCAAGTCGTAAGTGATCCTTCCCAACCCCAAGTTACAACAGTGAAGTTCGAAGGAACTAATAACCTCACATAGTCTAAATCTATCCTTATTTATATACAAGGGAAGGACAAGGAAGAATATCTTACAGAAGAAGTCGAGATTCCTAAAAAACTTATCCTTGTTACCACAAGTGGAAGACCCAAAATGCTATAGTCAAAGGGTGAGTTATTAAGCTCCATGAAAGCACAGATAAGTGAGCAATACCTGTTTTTGGAGACAACACATCAGATCTGGGAGTCGATATCTCATATATATTCAGAGATTGAGCACACAACTATAGTTTATGAACTTCGACAATGAATTTTGCTCAATTCAAGTAAGAAGACCAACCCATTGCCATGTATTATTCCTCTTTAAGGAAGATGTGGGAGAAGTTAAAGCACTACACCACATATCATCCCTCATGTGTGAAGGATGCCACTACTTATAAGAAATATGTAGAAAAGATACAAATATTTGAGTTCCATGTCGGGCTGAACTCTGAGTATGAACAGATTCAGGCCCAGGCCCAGATCTTAAATATGTCACTTCCACCCTCACTGAATGAAATTTATGCCTACGTTCACAAAGAGGAAAGGCGAAGAGGAATGATGAACTTGTCTTCTGAAATTGAAAAATCAGCACTAGTGTCTTCCTCTACAAGAGGTGGTCGTGGTGGTCCTTTTGGGTGCAATCGTGGTGCAAAAGTTTAGCAACTCATCTAATGACAGGGACTGACTCAAATGTGAGCATTGTGGTCGGTTCCAACATACAAAAGATCAATGATAGGACCTTTATGGTCATCCCCAAGACTTAACCCCACATCAGCCTCAAAGGGGTGGGTCTAGGATTGGTAGATAAGGTGGTCAATTTGGTAATAATAGACTTCGTGCTCATTCTGCAACGTCTACACCCATAGAGATGATGTCTACAGTCCTAGTTTTTGTTACCTCCAGCCCGTCAGATCGAGGTCTTTCTAGGGACAAGATTGAAGCATTCAGGCAGTTCGCTTCTCAACTTAACCATCCTTCCGCTGCCCTTACCTCATCCTTTGCACAGGTACATTTGTGTTTACCTTGTTTGCCTCTATTTCCAGTCTTCATTGCTCATGGATTATAGATTCGAAAGCTTTTCACCATGTGACTGGTATGTCCTCTCTCTTTCCATCCTATCATATTTGTTCAGGCAAGAACAAAGTCCGAATTGCTAATGGTTCTTTTTCTTCTATAGCCAGCCAAGGGGATGCCCCCACTGCCCCTGATCTACATTTATCATTTGTTTTGCATGTTCCAAACTTTACTCTTAATTTGTTATCCATTAGTCATCTCACTAAACATCTAAACTGTTGCGCTACTTTTTTTCCCTTCCCACTGTGTGCTTTAGGATTTGGGGATGAAGAAAACAATTGGTTCAAGGCATGAGAAGGATGGCTTGTATCTTCTAGATTTCGGTTTTCCAGCAGCTACTTCAACAATAAAGAGGGATATATCTCGTTCCAAGCTAGATGAGTTGTTTACTTAGCATTGTCGTCTATGTCACTTATCTTTCTTTATGTTAAGGAAAATGTTTCCTCAGTTTTCTAGTTCTAAGTCTGATTTTTTGTGAACCCTGCCAACTGGAAAAACATTGTAGGTCTACTTATCCCATGAGTAAAAATAATAAAAGTTCAATTCCCTTTTTCACTTGTGCACTCTAATGTTTGGGGACCCTCTCCCACTACTTCATTGTCTGGTTTGAAGTATTTTGTAACATTTGTAGATGACTACTCTCAAGCTACATGGGTCTATCTGTTGAAAAATAAGAGTGATCTATGTGTTGCGTTCAAATCCTTCTACAATATGGTGGTCACTCATTTTAACACTAAATTCCAAGTTTTGAGATCTAATAATGGCACTAAATATCTATCTCATGATCTTTTTTCATTTCTTGATAACTCTGGAATTATCCACCAAACCATGTTTGGGCACTCCTGAGCAAAATGGGGTGGCTAAAAGGAAACATAGACACATTGAGATTGCTCGTGCAATCATGTTTACAATAAATGTGCCGAATATTTTTTAGTCAAAGGTCATTCAAACTGTTGCCTACCTCATTAATCGGATGTCTTTCCGTGTTCTTTCATATAGATCTCATTTTAAAGTCTTGTGTTATAACACACCCTTGTTCTCTCTTTCCCCTAAAACATTCAGGTGTATTTATTATGTTCAAATGTCTAATTAGACCCAAAGGCACTCAAATGTGTATTTCTGGGCTATGGGGTGGATAAGAAGGGTTACAAGTGCTATCATCCACCCACTCGTCACAAATTTGTACCTAGGGATGTCAGCTTTTTTTGAAATCTATTCATTTTTTCTCTCTCAATGGGATATCTCTTCAGGGGGAGCAATTCGGAAGTTCCAATTCTATTCCACTTCTAGTTCCTATTCTCCCATATCACTTTGATGGCAAAGGCATTGCTGGTAGCAAGGGGGAGAATGAGCTACAAGTTTGTTCAAGAAGAAAGAAGCAAGGGGAACAAGGGGCACATGACTTGAATTCTCATGATCCACTCCAGGAGTCTTCTTTGGAGCCGATTCCTAAAATAGGTAATTACCCTTCTTCTTTCCCCCCTCAACCTTCAAATGACCTTGAAGGTGTGAAGACTGGTACTCAACACCATATGTCAAATTTTGTTTCATATTATGTTATCTCCCTTCTTTCATAGTTTTTATGTTGCCTTGTCCTCTATTCCCATTCCTCGCAATGTATCTAAGGCATTATCACAGTCAAAATGGAATGATGCAATGGTTGAACAAATGAAAGTGCTGGAAAAGAACAAGACATGGGAACTAATTAATCTCCCAAGAGGAAAGAAGCTAGTTGGTTGTAAATGAGTGTTCACATTTAAGTACAAATCCGATGGCTCAGTGAAAAGATAGAAGGCACAGTTGGTCGCCAAGGGTTATACTTAAACCTTTGGCATAGATTACCAAAAGACGTTCGCTTTTGTGGAAAAAATGAACTCAGTCAGAGTGCTCATATCGTTAGCCACAAATTAGAAGTGGCCACTCCTACAGTTCAATGTGAAAAATGTCTTCTTGCATAGAGACTTAGAGGAAGAGTTATATATCGCTACCTCACCAGATTTTCGTATGCTAGATACTGAGGGAAAAGTCTGCAAACTAAAGAAAGCCTTATATGGGTTGAAGCAGTTACCACATGCATAGTTTAAAAGTTTTAGATCCAGCTATGATAAGTCAAGACATAAGTAAGCATAATTAGATCATACCCTGTTTATCAAAAGACAAGGTCCTAAGCTGATAGCTTTGGTAGTGCATGTAGATGACATTATAGTTACATGGAATGAAGAAGTTGAGGTAATTTTCTTAAAAGGAAGCTTAGCGAAAGAATTTGAGATCAAAGATTTAGGCTCCTTAAAATACTTTCTTAGCATTGTCAAGTCAAAACAGGGTATCTTTCTCTCCCAAAGAAAGTATGTGTTGGACTTACTGAAGGCCAGGATGGCAAGTTGCAAACCATGTGCAACCCCAATAGAGGCAAATCATAGATTAAAGAAAAATGACAATGAGAGACTCATGGATGCTAGGAGGGTCCAAAGATTGGTAGGATGCCTCATCTACCTGTCAATTACTCGTCTAGACATCACATATGCAGTCTGTGTCATCAGTCAATTCATGTATGCTCCGACTCAATATCATACGGAGGCAGTGTACAAAATTCTTAGATACTTGACGAGTTGTCCAAGAAAAGTGATCTTATATAAGGGACATGGTCATCATCGAGTAGAAGTATATACTGATGTTGATTGAGCTGGCTCACTAGCCGATCGTAGATCTATATCAG
Organism: Platanus orientalis; assembly: GCA_025762735.1. Classification (NCBI taxonomy): domain Eukaryota; kingdom Viridiplantae; phylum Streptophyta; class Magnoliopsida; order Proteales; family Platanaceae; genus Platanus; species Platanus orientalis. The sequence goes on along the minus strand of JAOXJP010000012.1, from coordinate 4,772,038 downwards.
GCTATTGTTCATTTGTTGGAGGCAACTTAGTTACTTGGAGGAGCAAGAAGCAGTTGGTAGTAGCCAAATCTAGTGTTGATGTTGAATTTAGGTCCATAGTTCATGGCATCTGTGAATTATAGTGGCTGAAAATGTTACTTTCAGAGATTAAATTTCCTATAAAGGAACCTATGAATCTCTATTGTGACAACAAAGCAGCTATTAGCATAGCCCATGATCCTGTGTAGCATGACAAAACCAAACATGTGGAGGTGAACCGTTATTTCATCAAAGATCATCTGAAGAAGGGAAGTATTTATACTCCATTCATTCAAACCAGGGATCAACTTGTAGATATCTTTACTAAGGGTCTAAGTACAGACCAATTTATCTATTTGGTGAGTAAGCTAGGAATGATAGATATTTATTCTCCAGCTTGAGGGGGAATGTTGGAACATATGTATGATGGGGTTATTTTGGTCATACTATATTTGGATAGTATACCTTGTCTTTGGTATGGTAGAGACCAGATATATATATATATATATATATATATATATATATATATATATATATAAACAGCATTGTATGGGAAAGATACTCATACAATGGTTTCTTGATTTGTATACTCACTTCCTTCTCTTCTTTCTCTTCGTCTCTCCTTTTCTTCTTTACCTTCTTCCTTTCTCTTTCTTTTTAATTGTTGCAAGTACCAACATCGACTAATATGTCTATACCAAAGGTAACCTTTTTTTTTCAATAGATGAATAACGCTTGACCGATATGATGTCTCAGTATATGACCAAAAGTAACTTTTTTTGTGGAAGAACATAAACAACTTTATCAATATAATACAAATTACTTATTATATATCAAATTAATTCTTTCATAAAAAAAATCAAATCAATTCAATTTTTTATAGAGTACAATACCAATTCATGACACAATAGTTACTCGAATAAATACATAAATATTGTCTTGTATTATGTATAAACATATTTTATATTTAAATATACAATTTACTAATTGGGATAAGGCTGTTTGTTGTTGTTATTGTTGTTGAACTATACAATTTACTAAGCCATCTATATATATTATATACATATATAAAACCCTTAACGAGTCGAGCTTTTAGCAAGTTGAGCCTAGTACAGCTTAGCTGACGCTCACTAAGCCAAATGAGCTCAATTGGAGGCTCAAAATCAGCTCATGACAAACCAAGCCTAGCTGATGTAGGATACCTAAGAATTAGGCTCCTATAAGGGGGGTACGATGGCAGAAGGCAAGAAACAAATTAAGGAAAGGTAAGAACTCAAATCTTGAATTCAAGGGAAGAAAATTGACCATACGCAATTAAAGATTTCAAGAATGTAATTAATAAGAACAAGAAATAAATGCTTGAATTAAAGAAAAGGGGAGGAAAAGATTAAATCAAGAAAACAAGAAGAGAGAAAATATAGAAGTAATTTAAAAGAAATCAAGAATTGAAATCTTTAATTCAAGAAATCAAGATTGCAAGTAAAAGATTATAAGAAATCAATTGTTGAGTTCAAGAAAAGGGATTTAGAAGGTAGGGAATAGAAGAAGATGATAAAGATCGGCTGTTCTGAAAATTTTCATAATTCAAGAAACCCAAGAATCCCAAAACAGTGCAAGATTTAACAAAACAGCAGAGGATTAGAATAGATATCAAGAATAAAATAGATCAGAGAAGAAAAAGAAATGCAAGAAAGATAGGGTGATCGTATGAAAAAGGGGATTGAAAGAGAGAAGAGAAGAGAGGGAAAGAAGGAAGAGAACTCACCTTACTCGTGAGGAGAGAGAGAGAGAGAGAGACACCAAGAGTTCCACTCGTGGACTCCAAAATAACTCATCATTTTTTATTCCATAATCATCATAACTGCTTTACAAAGTTGCACGACTGGCCCCTTTATAACCCATTATTCTAATTAGATAAAACTGCCTAAAATACCCCCGCTATTAAGGACTGTACAGCCACCGCTTTTGACCATAAAAAATAAAAAATAAATATTCTAAATAACATCTAGGGGTGGCAACGTTTGACACGACCCGTGAACCCAACACGAAATAAGCAGGTTAGGGTTGAGTGTAAACATGTTTTGGGTCAAAATGGGTC
>JAOXJP010000012.1:4752155-4769822 GCA_025762735.1 Platanus orientalis | reverse complement strand
AAAAGTGAAATGATACTTCCCCTCCGTCTTGTCTCACGACGTCGCACAAAGAGGGTCGGCGCAGGTGATATTCCCCCTCATTAAATAGAGAACCTTGCTCTTCCATGGGTGTGTGAATAAGGACTGAGAAGCCATTCACATAGCCTTGCCAATACCCTTCTTTCTCTCCTTTTGTCTCATGCGTACTAAACTCAATGGCTCTCTCTCTCTCTTTTTGGACAAAGTTTGACCTGCAACATCATAAGAGCTACTCTCTCTCTCTCTCTCTCTCTCTCTCTCTCTCTCTCTCTTTTTGGACAAAGTTTGACCTGCAACATCATAAGAGCTACAGGTTGATGTGAAATGAGAGAGAAAAATGTGTGAGCAGCCCAGCTCTCTTAAGAGTTGACGAATTGACTCATACGCACAACCCCTCTCCTCATCTATTTAAATGTGCATGTGAAACACATAGAAAGAAATAAGAAAAATGAAGAAAACTAGGAAAAAGAGAAGTAGAGAAGGGGAATAAGAAAAAGGTTTTGCACCTTTACATGTTTCCCAGAGTTGTTGAACTCTAAAGAAAGGTGAATACCACATCATGAACTAGGGCAAGGAAGAAGAGAAGAATGGGAGGTGACACACTTCCATGTGAGATACCGAAGTTTCGAACTTTGAAGGACAGGTGAACAAGATGTCAAGAAGCATGAATTCTATTGTCTTCCTTTTCTTTTTGTTGCATTGAGGACTAGAAACCAAAAACCCAACATGCTTGAACCTGCTCGAACCAGCAGTCAATCTCTTATGAAACTAATGCCTAGTTCTTGAGCAACACTTTCCACGGTTGGTACTCTCATTTGTGAGAGTTCACGTGCGACTGTGGATAAGCTTCCCCTTGAAGATTGGTGCACTCGCTTGTAGAAGATTACCTTAATCTTCTTGATATGATTACTTGTTCATTTACATGAATTTGTAATAGAGTTATGTTGTGAGATTTTAGAAAAATGGATGAATTCTAAACTAATAAGTTTTTGGAAAAACTCAACCTTAAATATGAGCTTGAGTAACTTGTGATGTTTGTTTGTCTCTACCAAACCGTACAAGTTCGTAGAGAGACAAAGGTTCTACCTATGTTAGATTGCATCCTAAAGTTAACTTGGCTAAAATTCCTTGCACTTTATGGGATTAGCTTCAAGAAACGTGATAACGAATAAAGTTTAAGGTGCGTGAATACAAAGTGCACAAATAAAGCTCAAATTGTTTGAATAAAATCTAAAATCCGCAAATGAAATTAACTTGAGCTATTTATGAATGAGCTGCTCGTGAGTGTCCCTGTAATGTCATTGTTGTTTTTAATGATAATTAAAAATTAATTAAACTTAATTATTGTTTTAATCCCTCATCAAAACTAACAAAACATCTCTAAATGAACACTAAGACTCATTGGGGAATACCTTGAATCTTCCATAGATTCTTTCATGTTAATTTCAAGTTATCATCAAATGATTAGATGACGAAGCTAATGCTGATAGATTCTTCATTCTCTCTCTCTCTCATTCTCTCACAAGGTTGAACCGTTGAAGTCACACTAATAAAACTAATAAAAGAGTAATTTAAAGGGAAAGGATGTTCTGTCCAGGATTTAGTGTCCAGGACACCAGGGAACTTCATATGGTATGAAATGGGTGAGTGATGCATTTTTTGGAATTTGGAACATGCATTTTATTCCATATGATGTCTCTCTGGTGTCCTGGACACCATCAATCCATCATAGACATCCTTTACGAGAGAGTAGATTTTGAAAAAAAAATAAAAATACTAAGAATGGCTGAATGGATGGGTGTTTAACTCGCAGGTTGACTCAACCGAGTTCTTACTGGGCACGACCCTGTAACTCCCCGAGTCCGATACGCTAAAAAAGTGTTTCTAAGCCTCGAGAGGTCTCGGTTTCTGCCTGGCCTTTTACAATTCGTTACTTTCGATTGGCAACGAAGAGCTGCGGAGATAGACAAAGATGGGTTACTCGAAGGACCAGCTGCTTGAGCGACTGCAGGTTGTTTGTTCAATTAACTCCCACATCTGCACTCGTTTTGAATCTTTTTATCTTCAGAATTTGTGAATCTCTTTCTCATGAAAATCAAATTGGGTTCTGGGTTTCTCTTGTTTCTACCACTGTAACCCATTTCCCTTTTGATGAATTGATTTCTGGGTTTTTCTTGTTATTACCACTGTTGAAGGTATGTCCTTCCAAAAAGGTTCAGATGACAAAGAGCAAATCGGAAAGAGGAAATATAAAAAAGAACAAAACGAAGAACAAGTAGATAACGGAATGTCTAATAACTGATGTCGCATTGATGTTTACATATTAATAGAACTCGGGTGACAGGTTTTGATGTTTAAAGAGTAGGACTTGTTATTCAATATTTTACATGTTAAAGAATGGAGCAAAATCGCTTGAATCATGTTAAATTTGCTTAGATTATTGTTGATGGTTATTTTTGGCACTCGCGTGGTGCCCCCTTTGACTGTTTGGACTTTCCTGTGGAGGGGTGCCCGTGATTAACTTTTGTAGTTGGTTTCCTGCCATAGAATTATGGTAAGCCAACTTGTTTTTCTTATAGTGGTATTTGAGTGATGGGTTCCTTCTCAAACTGCTCATCCTACTGAAAATTTATCGGACCTGATCATCCAAATCAAATCCAAGGCAACCCTTCTTTCTATTACTGGTTCCTGTTTAGAATCATAGGTATCACTTTGTAGATTGGAATCAGGTTTGTTGTCCTGTCCTCTTTGTGAGGCTGGTTTGGGCAGTAGAACTATTAGAACCCATAACCAGGCACTTTTGGGCAAGTGGATGTGGAGATATCACCCATCTTTGTAGTGGCTAAGTATGGTAGCACTTAGGTTTGGAAGCCAAAGGCTCCTCGTGAGGGTCATGGGTGTGGTTTTTGGAAGTCTATTCTTATTGGGACTGATGATTTCTAAAATTGTATCCATTTTAGTTTATGATCGGTTTAGGAGATTAGTTTCTGGGAGGATATTTGGATTGGGAACTGGCCTATGTTAGAGGACTTTAGGAACATTTATCTTTTTTCTATTAATAAGAAGGGTTTTGTTATTGAGAATTTTGATTTTAATGAGGGTGGCGGTTGGATTCGTAGATTGAGGAGGTATTTGAATGATTGGGAGTTGGAGGAGTTGACTTCTCTTTTGGGTCATTTGGAGGGTACTAGGTCAGGGGTAGGTCTTCAGGATGGGTGGGTTTGGGTCAAAAACAAAAAGGGTATCTTTATGACCAAATCTTTACAAGAATTGGACATCTACTCTGATGTTGTGATTCCTCATAATAAAATTTGGACGTTAGGTCTTCCCTCAAAGGTCTCTTTTTTTCTTTGGAGTGCTTATTTGGATAAGATTTTGTCTTTGAATCATTTGAAGAGTCACAGTTGGAACTTGGCAAATAGGTGCATTTTGTACATGAATGAGGAGGAGACAGTCCATTTACTTATCCATTGTGTGCTGGTAAGGAATTTGTGTTACTTTTTCCTTTCCTCTTTAAATGTTTCTTGGGTCTTTTCACTTAGGTTCAACGATCTCATCTCTGGCTAGTGGATCAGAACCTGGAAGGCTTTTCTAGACGCATTTGCTCCTTTCTGCTGGGGGTCATCTGTTGGACAGAGAAATGCTAGAACGTTCGAAAACATCTGTATGCCTTTTGACAGGATCTGTCTAGCAGCTTATAGGCTTCTTTTTGGTTGGATGTCCATTCTAGATGATTTTGATGAATCTGATTAGAACGGGTTATGGACTGTGATTATGCAGTTCCCTTTTAGTTGTTGGTTGGTTGTTTTTCTTGTTTGCTTATGCTTGTTGCATAGCTCTCGCTGGTTCACTCATCTTGTGAACTAGTGGCTTGGCCTATGTTATGTTCTTCTCTTTTGCTCATAATAAATTTTATTTTTACCTCTCAAAAAAAAAAAAAAAAAAAAAATCTAAAGCTATTAATCTTTACCTTTTCTCCATGTGACTGAACCATTTTTAGGAATGCATTCACTTCATGCTGTTTTGTGTTTTATTTTATTTCATTTATTTATTTTTTGCTTACTTCAAATTGTCACCATCTTTGTGTCTCTCAAGTCTCTTCACCAACTCCATTTATGCTTGGTTTGTGCATATAGAAGACATTAGATATACTAGTAGAAGAAAGTCAATATCAATTTGTGCCAAATTAATGCACGTATTGCCTTGGTTTTAATTAGTGAACTGGTCACTGTCACTGATAGGTGAATCTAGTTTTATAAATTATTTTGTGTTCCAGTATATGAAATTCACATGATTTTGTGGAAAGGCCACTGGCTTTAAATGGTGAATGCAACTTGTCTTTCATAAATTCCAACTTTCTGAACTGATATATAAACCGTGTTATGTTTAGGAGCTTCAAATTGATTTTGCTTGCTATGATCATCCTGTGGTCTTGACAGTTGAAGCTCAGGTAAACAAATACGTTTATTTATTTATTTTGTTAAGTATGCTATCTGAAGCAACTCCTATATTTTCCATCAGGCAAAACATGTTGGGCATTTGGGAGGAGGATTAAGTAAAAATTTATTCTTGAAGGTAAGGTGTCTTGTTTCTCTTAACACTATTCCTTTCATTTTACTCCAGCAGTAAAATTTGGTATCCTTCTTATCTCTCCTAAAACTATAACCTGATACTGCCACTTCCTTATGTAGGACAAAAAACATAGGTATTATATCATTTCTGCTTTGGTGGGTACAACTGTGGATTTGAAAGGTATGTTATCTTTCATATTATTTGTTGATGGATAAGAAAAACTTTATTAAGAGAAATTTAAAGCAAAATCTTACAAGATGAGTGAAAGGCTATCATAAAGAGAAAGAATACAAGCAAATCTCCAAAGCTTGACCCATAGGATAGACAGGACCCAAGAAGGCGAGAACCCCTTGTTTAGCTAACACACTATTGCAGCAAAATCTTCTGAACTTCTCCTCCATTGGAACGAGAGGTTTATGGATGAGGCAAAGGATTGCATCTGGCTAATAAGATGAGAGCCTCCAAGGACTCCGACTTCCCCTGATAAACAAGCCTACAACAATGGAAGTCTCTCTCCACTAAGAGACTCTCAAGGCCCAATGGAACAGCCAACATGAGACCAAGAAGAAGACCTAGAGTTTCTACTTGAATGGAGTCACCATCGCATATAGGACCAGAAAGGGTAGCCAAACTATTACTGAATACACCCCCAATACCAGAAGGATCAGGATGCACCATTTTAAGATTGAATATGAAATTGTAGTGATCCAAATGAGAGAGAACTGGTGTTTATATCGATAAAGATGTTATCTCTCATTTGGGTCAATGTAGTTAGGCATTTATAGATGTTACTGAGGTTTTTGAAATGTAAATCATCTTTTTCAACTTTACGTTGATGTTCATTCGAGTTGTTGTATGTGTGGCTTAAATGCGGAGCAGTTTTATCTCAGCGGCTTGGTTTGGGAAAAGGAGGTTTGCGAATGGCTCCTGAAGAAGCTCTACAAGAAATACTTCAGGTGGTGTATACATTTGCTATATTCTGGTATCGTAAACTATCATAACAAATTTGTAATGGCTATGAATTCCACTTCTGGATACCTAATTTTTAAGCTTCAGTCTGTTCTGAAGAATGGATTTTCTACATCTGAAGCACAAATGAACTTTCTTCATGCCATTTGAAAACGTTTCAACAGGTAGGTAGACGATTTGAAAGGAGACAACGGGGAAATCAAAATCCATAAATTTTACATCAATTATTTATGATCAGTTTGAATTTCTCACTGAAGCTGGATTGATGAAGAGTCATCCCATAAATGCTTGAGTTCTATACCTGATTGATTCAGTTATTCTTATAAAAGAAAAGAAAAGAAAAGGAGTGATTCAGTTATCAGCATTGTGATTCTAGCTGCATCCCAACTATTTGTGTGGGCTATACACCTGGTTGGCAATTCCACTCTAGTTAGGTGCATATATTTTGTTAAAGCATGAATCTTCAATTATTTTTTTATATTTTAAACTGCCTCTGTTCACATCCTTTTTTGTCTTTCCCTTGTCTTCTTAGAGCTATGCAATGGGGACAGTCCATTTTTGAAATGGAGTTTTAATCACCATTCTATTATATTTCAGTTTTGTCATTCATTTTCTGTTCATAACCATAATCGATACACCATTTATATGGTTTTCATTTATGTCATTTTTTTTTTGGTTGGCAAGAAAGTTGGTTGTTAATAGGGTAGTGGGTGAGGATGGGTTTCAAACCCAGGTTTGTGGTATCAAAATTCATTAACTTTAATAACTAGACAATTTTTTTTTGAATATATCAACTTATCCAAATATTTTCTCTTTGCATCCTCAATATAAAGCAGCTAGTAATTTGTTGCATCATCAATCATGAATTGAAATTACATTAATGTTATTAAGCAGCTTGTATAGGTGAGAATGATTTTGGAACACAGTTCCATATAAAATAGTTTGATGGACAGCTCTTCTAGATGGGATGTAAACATGATAAATCAACCTAATTCTTTTTATATAATTATAGTGATGATCTTCATCTTATTAAATAGTGTACAGAGAATGTAATAACATTATGACCTTTCACCTTAATGGGACAGGACCTCTTTCAAGCTGTCATATGTATTATTGAGTTCTAAAAGAAATTGGTGTAAGTTTATTAATCAAGAGCCTGAGTATGTGATTGATGAACTAGATTCTGTGTTGGATTTTGGCAGCAGAGGATTTTCTAAGCTTGATAATCTGGCATGCTGGACAGATGGTTGGCTTACCCAGAAAGGACATATTGAAGTTATCATCATTTTATTCACATTATTATTAACTTAGAAATACTCTCCTGGAAATTTTGTTCTCATGCTTTTTAGTATGCTAGTATTTAGAAGAATATCTTTTCCATTGTGATTTATATATTGTGAGTCTTTGATAATTCTCTTCTGACTTTTGTTTCATTGTGTTATTGTTTTGCAAGGTGCCATTGGGTTGCGTTACTCCATTTGCATTAATCAATGACTCTACACGGTATGGGTTAACCTGTAATTACATCATTGGCATTTGAAGTTATTACCTATACTGTTTTGTTCTTACAGGAAATATTGATTGTCTTGTTGTTTTGTGGGTGCCTTTTTGTTCATATTATTCTTTAGTTTCTGAGAATTTATGATGCTTCTAGATCATTCTCGATTATATATTGTGACTAGTGACTATTGCTTTTCTGTTAGCATTTAACAGTATTTCTCTTGATAACCATGAAACGGATACTCTTATCAATAGGGGGAAATTTGACACTCATTAATGCAGTCCTTGCTAATCTTTCCACTTCATGTCTTTATTTGTTATCCCCTCCTTGGTAGCAAATGGAATTGAAAAGTCTCAGAGAAAGTTTCTTTTGAGCAAGGGGAACGACAATTTGGGTGTGAATTTGGTAGCTTGGGAAGAGGTTTGTAAAGAAAAGCAAAACGGAGGGATAGGCATTAAAAGAATAAAAGATGTGAACAAGGCATTATTGTCGAAATGGCTGTGGCAGTTTGGAGCTGATATAGAGAGTGTTTGGCGCCAAGTCATTGCAGAGAAATATGGTCTTGCTAACTGCTGGGAATTTAAAATCCATGTCCAACCATATGGTGTTAGTTGTTGGAAGGGAATTATCACCCGGTTGGAGGACTTCAAGAAGGCCATTAGGGTGGATATCGGATCGGGCAAAAATACATCTTTTTGGAAAGAGGTTTGGTGTACCCAACAGCCGCTCATGATCCCCTTAATTTATGCTATTGCTCAAGATAAAGAGTCTAAGGTGGTAGAAAATTGGAGATGGATAGGAGAAGGGGGAAGATTGGTCTATCAAGCTTTGAAGACATATCAATGACTGGGAAATGGATCAAATGGCTAGGCTTATTGGATTGGTGGAAAGTCATAAATTACAGATGGACATGGAAGATACTCGTAAGTGGACTCTTGGCAGAAATGGTCAATTCTCTGTCAAATCTTGCATGAGTATATTTGGAGATGGTGCTATGGGAAATCAATCCTAGAGGAAGTTATGGAACCTTAGGGTCCCCTCAAAAGTGCTTTTCTTCCTATGGCTCACTTGTAAGAATCGGATGCCGACTGTAGATAACCTTCAACAGCGAGGTATGTGTCTCCCCAATGTTTTCCTTTTTTGTTATCATGAATCTTTTTTTTTTTCAATCTCATAAAAAAGAAGATGTGAGTTGTATATTTATCCATTGCCCTTATGCCATTGAAATTTAGAATAGGATTTTGGGGGATGCTGGTGTTGCTTGGGTTTTTCATTATAGTGTGTGGGACTCTTTGAAGGGTTGGCATCTTAGGAGGGCTTCTAACAAACGAAGAGTCTTATGGAGTTTGGTTTTCCCTGTGGTTTGCTGGTCTATATGTCTGGAACAGTGAAGTGAAACCAAAGAATTTTTGAGAGTCATGTAGAGCCGGCTTGTAATACCTATAAAATAACCAAGGATCGATTTTGTTTTTGGGATATAAATTGTAAAGAATGGGCAGGTCTTTCTGTTGTAGACATAAAGAAGGGGTGGCTTTCTGTTGTAGACATAAAGAAAGGGAGGGTAAATTGTATTTGTTGTTTGGGATTTTATATATATATATATATATGAAGGTTGAGCTGGTAGATATGATTTGGGTCCTTACTTTGATCTTGTGAAGTGTTCTTCTTTTTCCTCCTCTTTTTTTTTAGGTGAACCTAATGAAAACAAAGTTTATTGCATTAGATAGAGCTAGAATTCCTATTTCAACAGGGAGCTAAGATCTTGCACAAATAACTTCATGTCTACATTTGGTTTCTGTAAATATAGAAACCTTCATATTAATGACACATAATCTAACCACAGTGGTATCCTAATGAAATTGAGCTGTTTTTTTTCCTGTTCTCTTTCACCTAACAATGATTAAATCTCTACCGTCTTATTTCTACTTAAGCAAATTGGATTTTCTCTCCCATTATTATTTATTTGTTATGTTATTATTTTTTCATTATAGTTTGACCAGCCCCAATTATTCGAATCCTTAGGTGGACTCTCGTGTCTTGATACCTTGGAAAATAAACCTATGTTTGATTGTTTGGTTCTTTTTTTATGATTTCTTGGTAGTTCACGGGGGATTTCTAGTTGTTGGAAGGCATTGACCTTGTTTATTTTATTTAATTATTTTCTTTTGCAGTGGTTCAGTGCTGCGCTTTAGTGACTTTTATTTATGTGCTGCATCATGTTGACAGAAGAAATGTGTAGTGGCTTGGATTTAGTCTTGTAGGATCGACTAACCCATTACCATGTGCATTTATAATTTTAGAAGAGTAGTTTACTTTTATCCAGAAGATGTTTAAGTCTTTACCATGTTACTTTGAAACCCCCCTCCCCCCCCCCCACCTTTTTCCCCATTTGGTAATGCAATTGGGGTAAATAGGAGAGACAAGTTTCAAACCAGTTCTATGCTATCACTGCAGAACAAAGTTTACGAACTAGTGATACGAAATGAAGTGGGTTAAATCCAAAACCCGATCCGGTTTTTAATGGGTTTGAATCTAAAGATGAGACCTGTTATAAAGTTTTACATTGGATTTGGATTAATGGACAGGGTTAGAATCCAGATTTGCCTTCATCTTTGTGAATGCGATTTTGGATCTGGATGAGAATGGACTTGGTCTAGATGAGCTTGTTTCATGCCTTATTAGGACTCGGCCACCTGGCATTCCACTAATGCTTAGAGAGAGAGAGAGAGAGAGAGAGAGAGAGAGAGAGAGAGAGAGAGAGACAAGAAAGAGGATTGAGAGATGATTAAATGGGATTTACTCCATCAAAGCAGGACAATTACAAAAATGAAGGCATAATGAGAGGGGAAATTTTTCATTCACCTTTTGAAAATCATGGTGAAGGGATTTGTAACTTTTAAAAGGGGTGGGTTGAGGTCCTTGAGGAGAAGCTATTAAGCTTTTTGCCTAGGGTTCCATCCGGGTCGGACCTTTTCCGGGTCATCTTACCCATTGATGGCTTTTTGTGGGACAACAATATCACCGACCCTCCACTCCTTCAACCTCTTACACTGACACATTTGTGCAATTTGTACTGTACTACTTCATTCAAAGCGAAATTGCCTCCCCTCCTTCCTTCCTTCCCTGCCTCAATCGTTACTTGTTGGATTATGACTCTTTTTGGCGGGAGAGTTCTCTGTCAAACAAGAAAAAAAAATTGAGATAGATAGCCACCAGCCATGGCTGTATTCCCATGGCTCCACCAGTTCAGGATTTTAAAAGCTCGACAAGATATCTCATTACATTCTCTAGTGCAACTGTGCAAGCAAGGTGGTGGTTGTTTGTTAAGTCCACGTGGCAAACGCTAGGACCTTAGGTTTTTGCAGCTAATCATCCCCTCTAACGGCTCGAATCATCACTAATCAGACTTGTGACATCAAACTAATACTCATCAATGCGTCACTTGACGCTTTGATAAAAGGGTACCTCTGTAATTATACAAGGGTTAAAGAAGAGGTATATTTACCAAAACAGCACCAGGGTGCGGACACATCAGATCCAAAAAGTGATAAGTAGCCCCCAAAGAGTGTAAATCATTTTTCGGTACACACCGTGGATAGTGTCTGCTCCCTACCAATGCCTTAGGTCGGCCGGGCATCAGGGGGTGGACACATCAGCACCGAAAAGTTAAAAACACCCCCCAAAAAAAGTAAATCACTTTTCGGCGCTGATGTGTCCATTCCCTAACACCCAGTGAACCTAAGGCATTCATAGGGGAGTGGACGAAATCCGTGCCCAACCCGACATGCTTCCACCTCCTCCCCTAGTAGGATATAGGTTTAGTAGGTAGCAAGGATTATCATTCCCTCACGCTTAGCTTTATATATAACCAATCCTCGGAAGAGAGAGAAAGAGAGAATTTAATTGAATTGAATTGAACAGTGGAAATAAAAGTTGGGTCACGAAGAACGTCATCCCCCGTTAAAAACAGTAGCATGATTTCCGGATAGTATCCATCTCATCCATGCTTAGCTACTAGTGCTCTTATTCTTTTCCCCCATTATTAATATCCTCTCGTGGATTTCAGTGTTTTTCAAACTCCCCTTCATACGCGCGCAAATCCTTAAAAAGTTCATCACGAGATCGATTATATCTTCTCTTTTTCCAATTCAAATACTCTCTATCTATCGTATTTCTGCCTTTCCGGGTTGGATTTTTTTTCAGGTCTACTACGTATTCTGATTTTGATACTCTATATAGATTTCTTTCTAGAACTTCGAAGCCTACAGAGAAATCTAATAAAGTTATACAAGATTGTTAGCTCTGTTTCAAAATTTCATATTTTTTAGATTCTAAGAATTGATCTTTGTGTTTTTGCCGATAAGGGTCTTGATATGTATACTGTATTTTGCAAGAATTATCTAGTTTTTTAGGGATATTCAGATCAAAGGTGATTGAAAAGTTAGAATCCTAGGCAATTCTGTTTTGAAACAGAGTGCTTAAGAGCATTGGAGCTTCTGTTCCCGTTTGAAAGGAACAGTACCTGTAAAGACAAACAAACGGAGGCTAGAGCTTTCTTTTTGCCTTTATTTTATGCAATCAGAAAAGTGTTTGCTTTATTATGCGGGTTCATATTGATAAAGGATGGAGGAGCGTCGAAAGACAGAGGGAGAAGCAATGCAGCATATGAAGCTCCACCAAGCTCCCAAGCCTGAGAACACCAAGCAGAAGGAGAGACACATAGTTACATGGACTCAACAGGTTTCTTCATCTTTCTCTATTCGGGTTTCATTTTCTTAGACCCTTGGAAGTGTTTTATTTTCAGGATATGCCTCTATCTAATATGTAAATTCTGAAATGCAGGAGGATGATATTCTTCGAGAGCAGATTAGCATTCATGGTACTGAAAAGTGGGTTTCCCTTCATCTCTCCAAATCTCTAGATGTTGATAAAGAACACTGTCCTTTTCATCTCTCCAAATCTCTAGATGTTGATAAAGAAAACTGTCCTTTTTTGGGTAATTGGGTCTCAAATGCTTGATGGTTGGATTGTTGTGTGCAGTTGGGCGATTATTGCAGCTAAATTTACGGATAAAACAACCAGACAGTGCAGAAGAAGGTTGACCAATTACACAGATATTTCACCTTCAACAGTTAGTTGGGTTGTATATTTTTCAGTTCCATTTTTCTGTTCCCAGTTTGTGCTGATGTAGATATAATGGTAATGCCACAGATGGTGTACTTACTTGAATTCGGATTGCAAGAAAGGTGGATGGTCACCAGAGGAAGACATGATCCTATGTGAGGTAACATATGCTCCGAGTCCTGCAATTGGAGCTTTTTTATTTCTTAGGATCTAAAAGGTAGGATTTGGTAATCTGTCTAGGAGTTCCATAGCACCTTAGAGTCTCTCCCTCTCCTTGTATGTAGCTTTTCTTTATGATAATGTAAATTTAGGAGGTACTTAAATGTGTGTGCGAGTGAAACTTTTTCTATGGAGTATTTTGTTTGGTTTGCTACTATATACTTTTGTTTTACATCATCCTTGTTTCATTTCTATGGGTTGATGAGTTGCTACTTTTTTTAAAGTCCCCCAGCTGCTAAGTTATTTGCGTTCCAAAAAATCATGACCAGTTCTAGGTTACTCTGAACTTTAAACAGATTGTTACATTGAAAGAATTTCAATGTGGCTGTGATCTCATTGCTCAGACATGGTGTGCAGGCTCAGAAGATATTCGGTAACAGATGGACTGAAATAGCAAAGGTGGTTTCAGGCAGGTAAACAAACACCCTTTGTGGTATTCGTTATTTCCTTCTTTCCCCACTACATCTCTGTATGTTACTCCAGACAGCATTAAACAGTTAAATATGTTGCTTTGCTAATGCAGAACGGATAATGCAGTGAAAAACCGTTTCTCCACCCTATGCAAGAAAAGAGCAAAACACGAGGCCATACCCAAGGAGAATAACACTTCATACATCAACTCAAACAATAAGAGAGTAATGTTACATAATGAATTCGTCATTGACAGATCATCTGAATCCACTGTGCCTCTTAAGAAGATGAGGTACAGCAGAAATGAATTCGTCATTGACAGATCATCTGAATCCACTGTGCCTCTTAAGAAGATGAGGTACAGCAGAGATCAAACGTTTCCATGCACACGAAAACAAAATACAATGCTTTACATATAAAACTTGAAGTTGTTGTGATGTAGGACCCATATCTCGGATCACACAGAAAACTGCAACACTAAAGGAAGGTCGCTTAGGGAATGTGGAGCAGCTGAGGATCAGCAGGCAAGATCTCCCTTTGCAGTATTGGTTCAAAACTTCTACAATGTTGGCAACTTGCCAGCTCAGCAACATGTAGGCAACAACACCAAAGCAGCCTCTAATGATGGTAAATTATCTCTCAAACCTTTGCACAAAGAAAAATTATTAGGAATAAAAAAGAATAGATTATGTTCGATAGCTTCCTGTGCAATGAGGGGCAATGAAGGCCATAGCTGAAACATTAAACACAATGAATGAGAACATCAACCTGTTTTTTATGGTGACCAACACAATGCTGGTCACTCTTCTCCTACTGGAGGTTTGCCATTTTTGTTGGTTATTCCTTTCTGTTACCTTTTTTTCTTTTAATATGTATCAATATTTACTGATTTTCCCTTCTAATCTTATAGCAGTTGCAGATAACAAGGTTCAGGGAACATTTCTTAAAAGGGATGATCCAAAGATCACTGCTTTGATGCAACAAGCAGAACTGCTCAGCTCGCTTGCACTGAAAATTAACACAGTCAACACCGATCAGAGTCTTGAAAATGCTTGGAAGGTGAAGAAAATAATCCCAATTCTCTAAGATTCTCAGCTGAGAAAAAACCAAAGGTACTTGTTTTATGGATGTTCCACCAACAGCATACCACATGTGGCCCATGCATGGCATATCTACTGCATTGGCCCCTGCTAGGAGATCTTCTAGCCTGGAGATCAACCTGCAAGGATGATTATAACTATCCAACCTAGTTCATTTCTTTGCCCCTCCTAGGAGGTGGTTATGATCATTTAATAAGGTCGATTTTTGTGTGAGGTCACAAAGGTGAAACCACCTAATATCAGAATCAACCCAAATATGTGTACCACATCTGTTGGTAGGCTGTTGGCAGAGTGTTCCCAGGCTCTACCAAATGAGTACCTAAGTTTCCTGTTTTAAGTAAGAATAGCAATAAGAATAATGAAACCACAATTTAGCATGTCTCTAATCTCATCAAATCTAATATTCAGGAACTCCAAGACATCTTAAATCATACAAAAGAAAGTGATCTGCTTAGATACGGAATCTCTGAAAAGGATTTTCTACTCGAAGATTTTAAAGACTTAGCAGAGGACTTCATGAGTAGCTATATGAAAAATCAGCCTTCTTGGAGGTAATAATGGTACAAGTGCACTAATACTGAGATTTAAACAGGTTTCCATGGCACAGCATCTAACTATTGGTTAATTTATAGGCAACCTGATTTATATGAGGAGTCCCCAGGCAGTTCTGAGTACAGCACAGGATCAACTCTCCAGTCTTGTGGAGTAGATAAAACAGAACAACCTCAAGCAGAGGTATGTTCACTACACCAGGATACCGTTGTTGGGCCACAGTCAATTCATACAGGAGAAGTACAAAATGGCCCTGGTGGTTGCGATGATGGGGTTTGTACAAGCAGTACTCAAGGTAATCAAATATAGTAATTTGTTTCTTTTTCTTATCTTTTTTGTCATTAAATTTCAGAGAAGAAGATTTCCAGATTGATATTTATATAGAAGTATATCATTTATCCCATTGCAGAGGAAATCTTTCTGTCTCATGATGAATTAAAAGAAAATGAAGTCATGTATGCCTTGTCAAATACAGAGTTCAGTTCCCCTCTTCAAGTAACTCCACAATTCCAATCCTTGGCAGCAGAGATTCCAAGCCCAAAATTTTCGGAAAGTGTAAGTTGTTGTGGATTCTAAGTCTTCAAACTCTCATTCTATCAGCTTCCAAGGGTTATGGCCTCTAGACATTAACATAATGAAAATGGACTAGAAGATCCTTTTTTTCCTTTCATTTTTTTTTCTTTTAAAACAAGGATAATTTATTCTGCTCTTACAAGAATTAGACCAAACAACTAATGCACTTCAATGTTAAGAAGCTTATCTACATGGGGAGAGACTAGAAAGGAAAAACAAACTACAGAGAATCCCCAGATACAAAATGAGAAAATGTATTTTAGAAAGAATATACCCCAACGAGATGTGGTATTTCTATTTTTTGAGTTTGAAACTTTAAATTGGCTGACTAAAGGCAAAAACTTGCATCTTCAATAGAAAAGACTGAACAGATAAATGACTTAGCTACTTATGTTCAATTTTCTCACCCTCATGAAATCAGCGTGTGAAGTTTGAACTACGTACTCAACATGTACAACTGATTGACTTTTGTTTTACCAACTGTTTTTAAACTTCCCTTTTGGCTGTAGAGGTAAGACTGTAGCATTTAACAGGATCATTAGATATTTTACTTACCACTGAAGCTTAGCATGAAGAAAAAGTTATCAAATCCCTCATGGTTATCTATTTAAGGCAAAGAAGTAGTTTATAAATGCATGTGGGGCTTACCCTAGAGCCTCAAATCTCTTAAATCTCAAGCTTCGAAGTTAGAGTTCATATAAGGTGCATGAGTCAGCCACGAGACCCACCTTTATTTGAGGCCTGCACCTTAAACATTAATCAAAATAAGTTTCTCCTTGAAAAATTAAATTTCACTTTTCTTAGTTTGTTAAAACAAACACATCATTTATCATGCGAAACATAATTAAAATTTTTAGCCAAAATTAGGGCTTGTAAACAACTAATGAAGCTATTTTAGCATTAATCTCAAATAGGATTCAGGTTTCAAAGCCCACAACCTGCAAGTTATATCTTTGTATGACTTCTTTATCACCACTTTGGAGGTCCTAATGTGCTGCCTTACAAACTTTGCCCTCTGAAACATTAAAGAAGTGGGATTTATAGTTCATTAATGTTAAAAAGGCCATAATCTCAGAGGTTAAAATTCTAAATATCTTTGTTTCCTTTAAATGTATGAATATAGACACCAGACTGACAACTGATTTGTAATGCATTGTGCAGGAGAGGAACTTCCTACTGAAAACACTTGGTTTGGGATCCCCATCTCCTAGCCCAAGCACCAACCCTTCCCGACCACCCCCCTGCAAAAGGGCACTCCTCCATAGTCTCTGACCTGTCCTTTGCTCCATCTCTCGTACCTACAGTATTTCTGTGTCCTAGAATATTCAGCATTTTAGCACTTGGTGAGGTTTTGTCTTCTCCTTTTGAGTTTGGTTCCCATGGTTTGCAGGCCATTCTGACCCAATTTTACCCAAGGGATCTGCACTTCAGGCTGTGTTTTAGAATGTTTTAGTACATTCTCTAAGCATTCCTGCATTACCCGGCCGATCTTCCGTAGTGTTTTGCGTTCTGTCTTCATTACTAGCAGAATTACTGGCCAATAATCGCATTGAATTCCAGTGTGTTTGTTTATCTAATTGCATCATTGTTCTTCCCTTTTTTTGCCTTCTCATAGAAAGTGGTTTGGGGTATTTTTTTGGTCTCCGTTCCAGTTTTTGGGTTTAATTTGTCATTTGTACATAACCTGCAGTATAAAACCTTAGTCTTTTTCAGAGTGTAATCATACATCGGCAGTTTGGCACCTCCCCAAGTGGTTTAGAAGGAAGAACAAAGGAGGATCAACCATTTTGAATTGTATTCCTTTTGATTGATTTTGGTGTGCAGAGGGTATAGAATAAGAGTTTTCTTTTTGGGGTTTTGGTCATGGATGTAACTATTTGATGTAACTTACTATGATTTCAGAATAGAATCTGGTATGGGTTTTGTGTGTACAGATCTGTTTTGCATGAACATATTTAACATGAACACAGAAAAAACAGAGAATTTTGAATGTAACATAGATGAAATAAGAACCAGCATAAAAGATATGAAGAGATTACCCATACCCACCAAAAAAAAAAAAAAAGAGATAACCCAGAAAAAAGGGTGAGAAAGATATCTCATCAAATTTATTAAATGTTCAAAAGTTCTCTCTAACATCATCAAAGAAAAGAATCAGGGTGAAGAGAAGAGAAGGGGAAAGGTGTTTTACTTACAGAGAATCACATTTCCTGCCATTGTCTGTTTTTTTTTCTGGAAGGCCTCTCTCTCCCTCCCTCTAGTTTTTCGACTGGTGATTGATTATGGAGAGGGTTTAAGAGATGTTTATTGGGTTCGATCTTGCGAAGAGCGCAATTATGATGAACGCAAAAGCTTTCGGGGAAAAGTTGATGACTCTTTCATTGTGGATAAACAGAGAGAGGGAAGCCAACCCAAAAGAAAGTGAATTCTTTAGCTAAAAGTTTCAATTCGTATACGAAGGGAGCTTTGAAGCTTTATAAAGCAGTTCCCTATTTTGCCCAAGGAGTACTACCAAAGATGAAAAAATGTCGGGGTAAAATAGTCATTAAAGCTTTTAACAGTTAGACTGCTTATTGTCTGTGGCAATTGGTGTTGGCGTGGCGGGTCAGGTTCGTCTCGTGTCAAGAT
>JAOXJP010000012.1:4735300-4746410 GCA_025762735.1 Platanus orientalis | reverse complement strand
GTTTTCTTGTGCATGTGTAGTTAGATTAGAATATGCTTCTTAAGTTTCCATAATTTTTACAATATTTCTTTTCGATAGGTCCGACATTTCCGATATATGTCTTATTTATTTCTACCGACACCGACATTTTGATCCTTGGGTATAGGTCACCCTGACCAATGATAGAGGACAGGGATTCGTTTACAATGCAAACCTTGTCTTTTCTAGAATAAACATGATAAGAAGTGAACAATGAGGACATACCAGTCATGTGGTGAGATGCTCCGGAATCAATGATCCAGGAGCACTGAGTGAAGTGATGAACCATATGTAACAGTACCTGAGTGGGTAATGGAGGAGGTAGGAGCTGCGGAAGAATGATTGAGCTAAGAGACAAAATGTCGGAAAACCACAATCTCATTACTAGATAGAGCGCTAATATCAAGAGAGGTAAGAGGTGGCGGAGCAGGGGTCATAGTAGATAACTCTATGGGTGTAGAAGTAACTAAGTGGGCACTAGGTCTTTTAACGCCAAGACGACCACCTCCTCGACCATTACTAAATCCACCACATGGAGAAGAACGAGGAGCCAAGTCTAGTGGGCGTCCATGAAAATCCCAATACTAGTATATCTAAAGCGACTGTAATGCTCACATTGAAGGTGATCCCGATCATTAGACGAGTAGGTAGATCTGCCACCACAACCACGTCCTATAAAGCTTCCATGACCACTTCTAGATGAACTCGAAACTACTGCAGATTTCTCTATAGAAGGGACTGGAATCATAACTCCATGTTGGCCTTCTTCTCGGTGAACATGAACATATACTTCATTCAAAGTGAGATGATGACCCATATTGAGGACCCATACCCTAATCTACTCATAATCAAGATTCAACTCTGCCAAAAACTCAAAGGCTGAATCTCCTCTACATGTTTTTGGTAAGTTGCTGCATCTTGCGAGCAAGATGGGCGATAAATAATGTAGTGTGCTAACTCCCACATTTTCTTTAGAACTAAATAATAAATTGCAAAATGCTTATCTCACTGTTTAAATTGGGTAATCCTTTGCCTCAAGTTAAACACCTTCACTGTGTGGCCAACTTCAGAGTAGGCCTTGGCTAAGGAATACCATATTTGATGTACTATTTCCAAAAATAAATGATGATCACTAATCTACTTAGCCTTGGTATTAGCTTGAGAAATAAGAGATAAGGAAGAAGATAGAGAGAGAGAGAAGAGAGGGAAAACGTAGGTCGTATAAGGTAGGGTTTCTCACACGACTACTCATTATTATATTCTCCTTATTGGTAAACAAAATACAATGGTATATAAGCCCATACTATACATGACTAAAATACCCTCATTTTGTATCAATGTACCATATACGCTAACACTCTCCCTCAAGCTGCAGAATAGATATCTCGCATTCCTAGCTTGCCAATTAGATTCAGAAATTGTGATGTACTAAGTCCCTTAGTAAATAGATCTGCTAGCTGATTGTGCATTGGAACAAAGGGTGTGTAGATGTGTCCCTTCTTGAGATGGTCCTTGATGAAGTGCCTATCAACTTCCACATGTTTGGTACGGTCGTGTTGCACAGTATCATGTGCACTACTGATCGCGGCATTATTATCACAATAGATTCTCACAGGCCCTGTGGTGGGCTAACCCACTTCAGAGAGTAACATTTTTAACCATAGGGATTCACAAATACCATGGGCCATAGATCTGAATTCAGCATTTGCACTAGATCTCGCTACAACCGATTGTTTCTTACTCCTCCAGGTTACTAGATTTCCTCCAACAAATAAGCAATAGGCAGAAGTAGATCTTTGGTCTGTCAAGAAGCCAGCCCAATTAGCATTAGTATATACTTCGATCTGATTATGATCATTCTTCTGATAAATGATTTCTTTACCTGGACATCCCTTCAAGTATCTAAGAATCCTATATGTTGGCATGCTGCCTCCATATGATCTTTGGTAGGTGCATGCTTGAATTGACTTATGACACTAACAGCATATGTGATGTTTGGACGGGTTAGGGACAAATAGATTAGACGCCCCACTAACCTTTGGAACCTTCCTGCATAAATCAATCTGTCACTGTCATTTTCTTTCAGCCTGTGATTTACCTTAATAGGAATAGCACACGGTTTACAACCTTCCATACCAGACTCTTTCAAGAGATCTAGTACATACTTCCGTTGAGAGAGAAAGATGTCTTTGCCAGATGTGGTAACTTTAATCCCAAGAAAGTACCTCAAGGAACCAAGATCTTTGATCTCAAATTCTTTGGCAAGACTACTCTTTAGGTGTTTGACTTCATCTTCATCGTTCCTAGTCACCACAATATCATCTATAAACACAATTAAAGCTGTCATTTTGGGCCTTGTCTCTTTATAAATAAGGTGTGATTAGTTTGTGCTTGTTTATATCTAGACTGGATCATAGTAGCCTGAAACCTTTCAAACCATGTACAAGGCAACTGTTTCAATCCGTACAAGGCCTTTTTAAGTTTGCAAACTTTCCTTTTGGCCTGTGGCATACAGAATCTAGGTGGGGTGGCCATATACACTTCTTCTTCTAAGTCTCCATGCAGAAATGCATTCTTCACATCAAATTGTAGAAGATGCCAACTCTGGTTTGCAACAAGAGAGATGAGAACTCTGATTGAGTTCATTTTTGTTATAGGAGCAAAAGTCTCTTGATCATCTATTCCAAAAGTCTGAGTGTACCCTTTTGCGACCAATCTTGTTTTGTACCTCTTCATAGATCCATTTGACTTGTACTTGATGGTAAACACCCACTTACAACCAACTAACTTCTTTCCTTTGAGAAGATCAACTAGTTCCCGCGTATTATTTTTTTCTAGCACCATCATTTCCTTAGTCATTACAGTCTTCTATTTGGGTTCCTTTAATGCCTTAGATATACTATGAGGAACAACAACAACAAATAAAGCCATAGGAAAAGCACAAAATGTTGGAGATAAGGTATTGTAAGACACAAAGTTTGACAAGGGATGTTGTGTGCAGGACCTCACACCCTTTCTGTGGGCTATAGGTTAGTTAAGATCATCAGAACACTAAGAAGGAGAAAGTGAAGATGTGCAAACATTACCTAAATTAGGAATAGATTCTGAAGTTAACTCTTGGAGAGGGTTATGAGAAGTTAAGTCTTATGTACCTCCTTCTTCTTGCTCTCCATGCTTTTTTCTTGTGTACACTTTTAATTCTCACTCTCTCTTATTCCTAATACTCCCTTGTCCGTCAAAATGATATGAGGGGACATGAATGGGAACAGGTAAAGGCAGTTCTTCATTACCAGATACTTACTCCCCCTGAAGAGATGTCCCTCTTAATCAAAGAACGAGACAGATTTGAAAAAGGTGACATTATGAGATACAAAAATGACGAGAGGGTGTTTGAAAACATTTGTACCCTTTCTGATTGACCCAATAACCCAGAAAGACACATTTAAGTGCCTTGGGATCTAATTTGGTACATCAAGTTTAGGAACATGGATATAGCACACACAACCAAAGGTTTTCAGAGGTAAGGGAAATAAGGGTGAACCAGGCACAAGAATTTACAGAGGAATTTTATGAGAAAGGACATGGGTAGGCATCCTATTCATGAGGTAGACTACAGTAAGAATAACATCTGACCAAAAAGTCTTAGGCACATTCATGGTGAACATGATGTCTTGTGCAATTTCCAACAAATGGCGATTCTTCCTTTTAGGTATCCCATTATGTTCAAGAGTGCCTGGGCATGTGGTCTAGTAAGCGACTCTAGATGCATCAAGGAATAAAGAAAAATCATGAGAAATGTACTTCCCACCATTATCAGTTCTCAAAATTTTAATTTGTGTATTGAATTAGGTAGAGACCATAGAGTGAAAGGATTTAAATGCCACAAACACATCACTCTTATGTTTTAACAAGTAAACCTAGGTAGTCCGAGAATAATCATCCACAAATGTCACAAAAAATCTAAAACCAGAAAGAGAAGTAGTAGGAGAAAGACCCCATACATCAGAATGCATAAGTTGAAATGGGACTGAACATTTATTTTTATTACTGATTAGATAAAAAGATCTACATTGTTTAGCTAATTGACAAGGTTCACATAAGAAATTGAAATTGGAAATGGTCAAGTGAGGAAACATTTTACTTAAGACTGAAAAAGATAAATGAGGCAAGCGGCGATGCCAAGCGAGCAACTCATCTGATCTGGAAGAAACATCCCTCTTTATTGCAGATAAAACAACTAGTAGTTGTGAATCCAAGAGATAAAGACCATCCTTCTCACACCCCAAACCAATCGTCTTCCTTCTCACCATGTCCTAAAACATACAATGAGGTGGAAAGAAGAACACAATAGTTAAGGCTTTTGGTAATATGACTAATGGACAGGAGATTTAAAGTGAAGTTAGGAACATGCAGGATAGATAATAGTTGTAAATTAGGAATGACAGGAATGTTCCTTTGGCCAACAATAGAGGAAAAAGATCCATCTGCGATACGAACCTTATCTCTGCCTGAACAAGTCTGATAAGAGGTGAAGAGGGAGGACATACCAGTCATACGATGAGAGGCTCCTAAATCTATAGTACAAGAACAAGAAAGACTAGAAGTAGATGCAGATGTACCTGAATAGGCAAATGAGGACATGGGCCCAATGGAAGAGTGATCTAGCTAAGAAACGAATCAGCGGAGTGCCTCAATCTCATCTTTGAAGAAACTACCCTCTGTGGAACCTAAGGGCATAGAAGTAGATGAATTGAGTATCATCTTTGTATTGGTAGAAGTTGAGTTGGCAGTCATACTGTTATCACCAAACTGGCCACCGTCCTTGATTAGTACTTAATCCTCCGCACTGGAAACCGCGAGTGGGTAAATCATGTGGGCGCCCATGAAATTCCCAACATTATTCCTTGGTATGTTTATACCGACCATAGTGCTTAAATTTGAGTTTATCCTTATCCTCAAATGAAGGCATTGATTTTCCACCACGACTACGCCATGAATTTTCACCTCTGCCTCCTTTGATGGATGTGGAAATAAGTGCATATTTTTCAAATGTAAGAGATAGATTCATCACTTCTTGATGCCGTTCCTCTATCTGAACATGGGCATATACTTCATTCAGTGAGGATAAGGAATCTTTGGCAAGAATAAGACCCTGAACTTGTTCGAACTCAGAGTTGAGGTCGGCAAAAAACTCAAAGATCTGTATATTTTCCATATGTTTCTTGTATTCAATAGTGTCATTCACACTCGTTGGACGATAGGTGGTATAGTGTTTCAATTCGTCCCACATCTTTTACAAGGAGGCATAATAGAGAGTAAGTGGCTGCCCATTTTGCTTGAATTAAGATATCCGTTGGTATAATTCATACACCTTTATTGTGTGACCAAGTTCAGAATGTGATTTTGTCAAGGCATCCCAAATCTGATATGCAGTCTCCAAGAAAAGATAATGATCTCTAATTTTTGGCTTCATGAAACCTAGAAACCAGCTCTTCACCATAGCATTCTTAGTTTTCGCCAATATTTTGGATCTTTCTTATCTAGTTTCTTAACCTCCCCCATTAGATAATCTTCTTTGTCTTTGCTTTTAAAATAAATGAGAACCAACTTAGACCAAGTTAGGTAATTGCTGCCATCAAACTTGATAGTGGTAATTTGTTGGGTCAACTCTCCAGCAACCAGAAAGGTTTTAACATCCTTTTAGCTAGTCTCATCGACTAGAGGGTTGGATTTTTTATGATCTTCAGCCATTTTCAATTAAATTCACAATCTCAAAGGATCACAGTGGGAAATCAACAGATCATCAATCACTCAACACCAAATGAAAACTGAGAGGGCCTCAAAAAATCGAATGTCAACTCCTGTGCACACGTTAATCACCAAAAAAGGGCAAAAAAACTCTACACTTGAATCACTTCCCCTTAGATCTACTCACAATCTAGACCAACAACAACAAAACATGTGTAAACATGTGTGTGCATAGCTTGATGTACTGTCCATAACAGAAAGTCATTGAAAGAGAGAAAAAGTACCTGTCAATAACCTAGGAGTGGAATTTTGTTCACAGTGACTTCAAATTGCAACCAATCTTCAAGAGGCCAGGTGTGTTAGCTTTTTGCATCCAAGGGGGCCCAAATCGAACAAAAAAACTCCCAAAAAACTGTCAGATTGATCACAAATCCCAGAAATCCAAATCGTAGCCGTTTTCTGAAAAAAAAAACTTGAAAAATAGAAAAAACCTAGGTGCTGATGTCGAATGTAACTAATATTGGTACCAAAAATCTTCTAAAATCATGGTCTCTTAAAATCCTGACAGAACTCCCATTCTCCAGGGTGTCCGTACAGTTTCTAACATCAGCAACAAGGTGTCGCCAGTCTCCTAGTCACTTTCCTTGCTTCGGAACCTGCTCTGATACCAACTTAGCTTTGGTATTAGCTTGAGAAAGAAGAGATTAAGGAAGAAGATAGAGAGAAAAAAGGGAAGATAGAGAGAGAAGAAAGGGAAAACGTAGGTCGTATGAGTTAGGGTTTCTCATACGACTACTCTTTACTATTATATTCTCCTTATTGGTAGACATAATATAATAGTATATAAGCTCATACTATACATGACTAAAATACCCTCATTGTGTATCCATGTACCATATACGCTACACTAATGTACCATATATGCTAACAAATCTCTGGTCTCATTGAACCAATTAACCATCCCATAACCATCGCATTTCCTATCTTCCAATTTCTATATTTTGGATCCTTTGTTTCTCCTATCAAATATTCTTTCTTATCTTTGACCTGAATGTGAATGATGATTGATTTTGACCATGTAAGGTAATTAATATCATCAAATTTAATTGTAGTAATAAGAGTGTTGGGGGATTCATTTACTACACCTCTAAGTGTACCCATCTTGTTCTCTTTCGACAAACTAAATGTTTGGCTAACTTCAGACATGACGAAATTTAATCACGGATCATAAAACGAGAGCAAACAGAAAACAATAACGCACTAGTGCAGTAAACCAATCATCAGGTGTATCAGTATACGAGGGGAAACGAGTTGTAGAGGTCCCTTGCAGCAAGTTCAGAGCCTCAAATCACTTTTCCCTAACAAGATCTTTGGGATCTAAGCACCTGAACACATCAAAACCTGGGGTCGAGTGGTCATCATAAAGGCGTGAAATCCTGGTGGTAAAATGAGAGATTGAAAGTGATGTATCTCCCTCGATCCTTAACCAAAGCTCTTGAAACTTGTCTTTAAAGATTCCCCCTTCAAAAATCGGTCAGTCCTTTTCAAGCAATCGAAATGAAACTCCTTCGTGTGAGGGAAATCATCAAAATTTCAAAAAAGAGGGTTTCCGAGTTGTAGAAAAAAACCCTTCGAAAAAAAATACTTAGAGGCTTCAAAAACTCTTGTAAAAATCACCATTAATTAAGACGATTCAGGATCTATAGTTTCCAACTTCTGGCCACCTTTGACACATGTACGGCCTGTTAACGTTAGCCGTACGGATGCTAATGTTAGTAGAGGGTTGGGCTCGTCTTCTTTGTCTGTATCGTTTGGTCGACTCTGGATCGCTCTAATACCAAGTTGGTTGATGTCCCTATAAGTAGTTAGAAGAAAAAGAAAAGAACAAATAAAGGAAAAAAAAGAAGATAGAGAATGGAATCGTATGAGATTAGAGTATTCTCATACTTTGGTATTTATAGTAATCCTTTATTGATACACCGTACATATGATATATTAACGGTATGGGTATATAGTACCCTTATGATATAATTACCCTCCAGATACATGATACACAACACTCACTAGAGATTTAATCATTTTTAACTCAATAAACTCCCTGAACACATATATTGGTGTAGCAAAAACAATCTTGTTGTTCTATGTGATGAGATACAGGCCTAAACCATTCCCAATCTATGTAATAAGGATACCACAAAAGAAAAGAAATCAACAAGCATATATAAGACAATGATTTTTACATGGTTTAACTCTTTGGCCTACGTCCATGAGTGTCGTCTGTTCTTCATTATAAACCAAAGAAATACAAGATACATAATAAATGACTCTCCCTTTTCTCATATCAAACCTAACCCCCAACAAACCCATAACTATCTATCAGTTTATCTAAACCTTGAAGAACACTATTTTCGTCTTCTTTGACAACTCGGAGAATTCTATGCTTTCTCACCTTGAAGGAGCCCCACAAAAAAAAAAGCCCCTAGAGAAGAAAAATCAAAAGGAAACCACCGCACCTTTTCCCTTTCGAACAACTCTCTTAAATAGAGAGATTCTCATATGTACTAGACTCTCTCTAAGAAAAAAATTGACTTCCTTTTTGGAAGTTAAAACTTCATTTGTCGGGTTGCTTGTCAATCCGACGGCTGAGAAATGAGGCACACCCAACATCATAATAATCATGGAAATTTTTTCATTCCCATCATACATATATATATATATATATATATATATATATATATAACCAACTCTCCCAGAACCTTAAGGTGTCAGGAGATACATAAATTAATATACTTCAACACCCCCCTTAGGAGGAACACTGTTCTCTCTTGGGAACACTTAGGGAACCAAGTGCGAGTCCACAACACATGCACATGTGCAGTACTATGTCAGGGATTACTTCCACGAGGATTCAAACTCATGACCTAGCTTGGCTCTGATACCATGTTAACGGTGAATTAACCAACTCTCCCAAAACCTTAAGGTGTTAAGAGATCCAAAAATTAATATACGTCAACGATAGTTATACTATTCAAGCTATATTGACCTGTTCAAGGTTACTTTGATTTCTCATATGATTTCAGCGGTTTTATATTTCTATTACCCATACATGATATTTCTTAATGTAGGGAAAGTGAAATACTGATTTATTTTTCCCCTTGTGGAACTAAACTTCTTACATTTCGTTTCACTTTAGGTGAAGATAAGTGCAAAATCTTCTTTGGACAATTGAGAAGATTTTCATTGTGGGAACTCCAACTTGCAACTGACAATTTCAATGAGAGTAACGTCCTTGGACAAGGGGGATCCGGAAAAGTTTACAGAGGTGTTCTCTCAGACAACACAAAGGTTGCTGTGAAACGTCTAACTGATTATCCTAATACTGGTGGAAAGGCTGCATTCCAAAGGGAAGTAGAGCTGATAAGTGTAGCAGTTCATCGAAATCTTCTTCAGTTGATTGGATTCTGTACAACCTCATCAGAGAGAATTCTTGTGTATCCATTCATGCAAAATCTCAGTGTTGCATATCGTTTACGAGGTATCTCCTTTATGATCTGTAATTGCATGCTTCAACTATTTTTTCTTCCATTGATAAGCTGGATTAATTTCCCATTCAAATATGTTCCTCTTAAGTTTATTTTGTTTGTTATCTGTCACTGTTAACCTTATCCAAAAGATTTAGAATTGTTGAGTCAGATTATGTTTCAGTCCCTCAAAAATAAAGCACAAATCATGGAAAAATTAGAGTCTTTTGGAAACAATTAAACATTAATGGAAACACAGGGAAACATGTATCGATACTTTTTGCCGTTCAAAAAAAAAATTGTATTGATATTTTAGAGAATAGTTAAATCAGAAAATTAATATGTTTATAATTCATTATACATCTGCATAAACATTTAAAAAAATAATAAAAGAAGGAAATAATGGATATGCTCACTAATGCATACATCTGATCTGAGGGACTGAAAATCACATATGCAATCTCACACATATCAGTAGGGATGTTACTAAATGAGCATGCAAGGTTATGGATTTATAGTATTCATGGTGTTTAGAAAAAAAGCATTTATGCATGGACAGTTATCCGGCAATGTGAGCTGTCATAGGACATAGTGACCTTGAAAACCCATTACAGTAACACAGTCCTTAAATTGTAAGATAATCTGTATAGATATATTCATGTAAATGTAGTTTACAAAAATAAAATATAGATAAACACGTTCAGATTGATAGAAATGTACCAAAAATTATTTACTTAGTTCACATATATTGAAATCTTCAATCAGCATTGGACATTTTTGACAAGAGTGGCTGAAAATCAACCTTTTTAAAATGCACCTCCCTTTGACAGAGCTCACCAGCTATTGTTTTCTCTTTAGGGGACAACATCTCTCTGTCCTACGATAGTCTCTTTAAGTGACAAAAAACTCATGAAGAATGAAGATGGGATAAGGATATCCTTAATCTTCAGATCTCGTATGTATAAAGGTATCTTAAGATTTCTGAGGCCATAACTTTCTGCTCAACTTTTTGATCAGGGATCTGTTGGGTATAGTTGGGAGCTCTTTTTGAAAACTACTAAAATGATAGCAAGTTTGCATTCAATTATTTTAGGCCTCGAAACATTGTTATAAATTTAGATTAGTCTTAGTGACAGATATATATTGATGTCTTAAAGAAATCAAAACTAAAAATTGAGACTGATTGTGATGCGGGCAACATTATGCGACTTATATATGTGCCCCCACATAAAAGGGCACGATTTAAATTTATAAGTTATGTGGGGTCAATTCAAATTTTGTAAAGGTAGGTAATTTTTTAATAAGACCAATAGTATCATGGATAGTTTAGTTTTTTTGGGTTTTTAGTTATAATCCCATTTTTCACTTTGGAACCAATTTTTTTATGTCCAAAACTTGACTTTTGGATTGATTTTGGTGTCATTTGATAGGTTATACAGTTACCTGTCTAATGAGACCAAGATTGCATAAATCCAAGGTGATTTGGGAAAGTTATGAGCAAATTACTAAGGGGGTGTCAATAAAAAGGAGAATAGAGTGTTTTTAGAAATTCTTAAGTTTTAGTAGTTATAATTTATTGGAAAGTAAGTTTTTAAAAGTTTTATGTTTTAGAAAACTTTGGCTATCAAGTTTAGGATTTTTAAGAAGTTTCTAATTTTAGTAAGTTTCTAATTGTTTGAGGTTTTATGCCTATTTAAAGACAACTCCTTCTCCATAATTTTATAGTGAAAAATTATTAAAGTTTCATTGAATTGGGTATTCCCAAGGTAGGCCATGGACCTAGTTTATCTCTCCTTTTCCAAGAATTGATGTGACTCATATCT
>JAOXJP010000012.1:4719627-4732466 GCA_025762735.1 Platanus orientalis | reverse complement strand
TAGAAAACCATATATTTAAATTTTAAGGGTTGTTTATTTTAAAAAATCATTGATTTCACTAGGACTTGAACCCAATAAAAAAACAAATTTTATCAACTAAGCTATATATTATTGATAATTTTAAAATAATTAGTATATTTTATATGATACATATATATTATGTATGTAAAAGTTTGGGCCATGGATCGGATCCAGGAAGAGTCGAGGTAAGCCCAAGCCCGACCCTCAATAAAAGTTCGGGCCTCGGGCCGGCCTGGCCCATGCCCACCCCTAACTAAAATAAAGAATTCCCTCTAGTCTCAATTGCTAGATAAAAGTACCAAATTGGTGGCAATGATCTTCCAATACTATTTTGATTACTTGTACTCAGTGCTTCATATAAAGTCTTATGTTCAATATGTTAAACTAATTGATAAAAATATATATATTTAAGGAAAATTTTAAAGCACGATATTTATTTGGAAACATGGAGAATCTTGAGGATAAGAAGAAGCAAAGTTTCAAACAAACTAAATATATGGGTTTTCAGAACATCATCATTCAAGGGGACTCCAAGTTCATGATTGATGCTATCGATGGTACCCTCGGGTCGTGCTCCATTTGATAACATCATATTATGATTAGGGGAGATCAAATATCCGATTATTATCTGTATTTGGCTGATATTTGTGTCCGCTTAAAGTAATTATGAACCCATGTGTATCCGATTTGATTAAATAATAATTGTTCATTTAAAAATATCTTATTATAAATAAACCAAATACATATCTATGTAGATCCAACTAGCTATATATCTGTATATTTTCTTTTTTTGTATTTATAATTTTATGTATTATAATACCTAATGATTGGTTTTAAATTAGTTGTCATATTATTATACCATAGGTTATGTTACATTATAATAGAGTATATAAATACTGTAACATTGACCCTAAGCAATTGCCTAACTTAAAAAATACAAATTTATTAACCTAACTTAATGAATCATTGTAATCAGATATATCCATATTCATATCTAATATTCAACTAACTTAACAGATACATTTATAAACTGACTTTTGAACTATCTACCAAATATATATTGGAATTCTGATATATCCAAAAAATAAATGAACCAAATACGGATATGCAAATATCTAGTTTAAACTCAGTTTATTTGCACCCATAATTATAATGCATTAATACAATAGTAGAATATTTAAAGAAGGAAAATAAAATAAATCCCACAAAGGTCTCAACCAAAAAAATATGAGGAAGAACGATACCTTTCAAGATAGAAAAGAAAAATTGTAAGGGGGAAAAAAAACCTGAACTTCCAGTGTATTTGGTAACAAAGCTAAATCTGTGGGTTAGTTTTTTAACCAAGGGTAGATTTGTTTGCTGTTTGGATTGGTCTTTCTCTTCCCATACGCACTTTGAACACTTTTGAAACGTTAGCCCAAACTTTTGAAATAAACACTTAACAATTAGCATAAACATTGTTCCTACATACCCTTTAACTAGACAATAGTTACAAATTTCCAAGGGTTTTCTCTGTTCAAGGAGGTTTAGGTATATAACTGGGTCCTTGGGATAATAAATGTCTCTAGATCTTGACAGACAAAGTTTGGGCACCCTAACCATATTGACCCGTTCCACGGTGGCTTAGAGTTATTTTATTGTCATTGCATTAGGATAACAATCATGTCCTAAGTACTTTCAAGCACTACCTCTAAGACCCAAAGCTAGATTATTAAATTTGGAAATGTTTGTAGGAAAAGGGAGGAGGACATGCTAGATGACAATGACATAATCATGAAAAAATATAATAGTTTATCTATGAACTTTAATGAATTAATATTAATTACTATATTAATGTTCAGAGTAAGATTCTACTTTGTTCGAATTATAGCAGGGTTATAGTATATTCAACAAAATGCATACATCTATGAAAAGATAAAGATGCAACTATAGAAAACCTATAGTATGATAAAAAATTAAACTATGACCGAAGTTATTAGTTCTATAATCAAACTAAATCTTAGTGAGAGACCTATAAGCTAACATTATGATTTATGAAAATTAATCGTGTTTTGTAGACTATATATATATATATAAAGGCACCATCACTTGAACAAAACATCTTAGAGTTATAAACTATTATGATTATTTATGGTGTAACCATCTAATAATAAGCACATCGTTATAGAATAATTATTTAGTTTATTTGACTAAAAACATTTCAAATACAACATAATAATAGTAATATAAAATTTACTAATAAGAATTGCATAAGAAGAACTATATAATTTTCTTCTTACTTATTAAATTTTCAATGGGAAAAAAAATAAATATATAATAGAAAGTGAGATAGAGATAAATGTTAGGAAATGGATGAGATATGGTTAAGAAAATGATTAGATTCTCTTAAATGTCATACCTTAATTTTTAGGGTATAATGGGAAAAATAGAACTTCTGAAGGAATTCTAGACGAGTATTTCAGAACTCCCATTTTTATAAGTCGTTTAGCATTGCAATTTATACACAAGTAAAAAGTACATAAAGCCTTATATTCAAATGTATTAAATACCATGAACATTTGAAATTTCCATTCGAGAGAAAATTAATTAGATCTTCCCTCTCACTAACACATGGTATGGTATGTGAGTAATTTTGGTTTTATTTCTGCATATTACCTAAAACATTAACAGTTAGGCCTTGTCTGGTTGTCATGAAAAGGTTTTCTCATGACAATTTTTTTTTTTAAATCAATTTTAAGCTGTATGGTTGTCATGAAAAGTTTGTTTTTTCATGTTTTTCTCGTGATTATTTTCTTTCCTTTTTGTGGGGAATTTTATTTTCTATTCCTTTCTTTTCTTTTCTATACAATTGAAAGCAACCAGACTGGGCCTTAATAGCCCCATTTCTTGAACCGAATGAAGAGATAAAGGTGCTAACTACTTGAATTGTATGTATTGACACAACTGCATAGGTGATGATTTGGTTTTACAGGTCATAAAAGATTACAAGAACCAACCATGGTTTGAAAGTGAGCTTGAACTCGCTTCTCCATAACAGAAAACAGAAAAGGAGAAGAATAAGGAAATTCTGAGTCCTGGCATGAACAAAACCAAATCAAAAGCAAATGAAATTTTGCATTGTTTAGCCAAAAAAACAAGCTAGAACGAATAAAAGACTACAAAAGTTAGATTAAGGATCTGATAATTCAAATAAACTATGAAAGGAAAACAACCAATCCACTAAGAAAAAGACAAGACAACCATAAGACTTAAAAATAACAGGATTTGATCTACGAGCCTGAAAATTGAGGGGTAAGAACATTAGGACTCAGAAATAATATCAAAGTTTATAAGGTGGTTTTTACTTAAGAACCTTTCAACAATGTGTAGGTTTAGGTAATTTTATCTCGACACAATTCATCTTTAGTTGTTTAACAAACATTTTATGGGAATTCCCCCAACTGTATTGACCAGATCAAACACATAAATCAATGTACACCCTAAACATATTCCATATTAAGAACGACCCATAACTTAGAAATTGATCCCACCACATAACCAAATCAGAAATCATTTCTTAATAACAAAGAGCAAAATAAACAAATACCCGAGACCTAAAATATTTTTATTCAAGGATTTGGGGGGACATGCTACACGACATAATAAGAAACTAAAGATAATATAAATGCATCTCCATGTATCTTCTTTATTTATAGAATGAATGATATATAACTTGTGGGGACAGGGTTTCGTCATAGATGAGGTCGTCCTCATCCCTAGGAATTTTCAAACCAAACCCATCTACTTAGTCAAAAAGAAAGCAAATCATCTATCTTAATCACCCTCTTCCCCCCGGCCCTCTTCTACTCTCTTGGATTTGTCGTTGAGAAATGCAGGTTGGGGTGGTTGGATTTGACAGATAAAACGATTAAAATAACATAGTAAAGAAGCAGGGGTCAATTGTTAGTAACATGAGAAAATATAAGAAAAAGGATTCGACACAAGCTTCCATATAAATTAAAAAAAAGAAAAAAAAGAAATCAAAATGGATGCACTATAGCTGGCGATACAACCATGCATGAAAAGCTACTGGTTTCACTGGGAAATAAAACCTCCCCACACCACTCACCCCATGTGCCTGCATAAGTGCGAGTGCTAATGCCAACCCACCACTATCCTACAATAAGGAAAAGGAGTCATATGGCCTTCTACCATAATAGTTATAAAAAAAAAAAAAAAGGGAAGGAAGGCTTGATTTGTAGACTTTGTTGTCCTCCTAGGTGTTAAACAAGGTTGATGGTGTCTATATGCTTTGAATCCACCGCAGTTAGTCATGTCGACAAGACTTGATTTGGGTAAGGCATTGGTATTGGTTATGTTCAACTGCACTCAACATAAATATAGAAAATAAAACATAATTAGTGCTGAAGAGGGGAAAAGAAGAAAGAAAGAAAGAAAGGTTTTTCAGTTGGGTCAAGCTCTCTTTGTGAGGGTGACCTTTCTTGGAAGAAATCGACTACGGTTGAAATCCCTTTATAATCAAAACGGGGGCCTATCACAGTCATAAGCATGGGTGTGAAGACTATTTCCTCTCTTTTCTTATTATGGCGTCGCACAGCCGGTCTGGTGTCACACCCCCTGATGGGACACTCCGAAGGGGGAATAAAAAGCCTCCAAGAAGTGAATTGATCCCCCCCCACCCCCGCGAGTTGTCCCATCAGGGAGGGTGGCATAGACGATTTCAGCCCGTCCACACAGCCCCACACAAAGGGATGATGTGGCAAATCCAACCATCTTCCTATAACCACATCAACTGTATGACATCTAATATGTTGGGACTTTCTTCTTAAATACCAGTTGTCTAAGTTTCAAAAAAATTCCCCATTTTGTTTTGTGACGAATTGGTTTTTCTGTTGAAAATTACCATGCAAGAGGTGACATAAACCCTTTTGAGCTGTCAATTGAGTGTGAACCATTTGTGAATCACTTGGATTTTTTTGATAGGTGGTGAGTAACAAGGCAATCCTAAGTGAATTTACAACAATTTCTTGTAAAGCAACATTTCTTAGCCAGGGAGATGCCAAGGACGACCTTAGGCTAGGCCCGCGTGTTAGTTCCCGTAAGTCTTGACTCTGGAGATACACCAATTTTTGCTGCAAAGCAACATTTCTTTTCAATAGATTTTATTCTAAATAAGGGAGGGCACATCTCATTCCAAAAAGGATATTTTGAGTGCAACAATTTCCCTCAAAAATATAGTTTGTATTGTCGTTAATGTAATGCCGTGGATCCCATTTCCTTGACGAAAGTGAGGGGAAGCGAGGGGCTCCGGGTAGTATAGAGCTTTGTGGTTCATTCAATCTTGCAACAGACAAAATAAGCCTTTTTGTTCCTAAAATCGATCACAAGATGAGAAATGCTAGGCTATCCTGAGGTATATGGCTAAGATTTTAGCGCCTTAAAATCTAGAATTCATGAGCACGAAATAGAAACCGCTTTGAATTTAAATTAGCGTTTCATTTAGATGGACAAACAATCCATAAGTTGGGTCTAAATAGAGTGGACTGATGGAATTTCATTTCATTGATTTACAAGGATTTAGATACATGTTACAACTAGATCAGCATCTACTGTTGTCGACTCTCTCTCTCTCTCTTTAGGCAGACTTGTGCCTACCCAAGAGACTTGCTCTCCGGATTACATAATAATTTAGTAAATTTACAGTATCAGACATGTTTCTTACACGTCCAAGTCACAGAGTTTCCCGTCCATTCTGTTCTGAACAGCTTTGATGGCAGCAACTCTAGCAGCAGTGGCAGCTTTGTTGGCGGCCATGACTGCCTTGTTCACTTGTTCGTCTACCCGGGGAAAATGGATAGCATTCTCTGCTGATTTTCTAGCTGCCTGAAATTTAAAGAAGTGAACAAGATAGAGTTAAAGAGGTATGGCCCCAACATGAATAAGGTAGCAGCAGTAAATGAGATATTAATGCAAGTGATATACCTGAATTGCATGTAGAACAGCATCCGTTAATGGAGGTTGAGGGTTTTTGAGGACACCGCAGTCCCACTCTCCACATTTGGTGTCGCCATTTCGAAAGGTGTACATACCAAAACCTTGCTTTCGGCCTTCATGCCATGAACCCTCGTAATAGTGGCCATTGGCAAAGTGATAGACCCCAAATCCATGGATCTTGTCTCCAAAATACTCTCCGGCATATTTATCACCATTTCTATATCATAACAAAAATGTGGTCATCACTCTCTAGTTACTTCGACAGACTGCTTTTACTTAAACAAAATACCAGACAGGCATTCCTCCAAATACAAGAATTAGATCAGGCTTTGGTCGGATTGTTCATGCAAGGAAACTGAAAAATACTAAAAAAACCAACAAGAAAGAGCCCGATTGTTTATAACAGAAGTAGATCGCTCAATTAGCCTCTCTTCTTCCCTTGTAGTTCTAACAAAATCTGAATTCAACTAGAATTCATCCATAGGCTTCCATATTGAGGAACATGCCTGATTACATTACTTTGCAAGAAAGCAGGAAGCCCAAACTTTACAAGTAGTTAGCAATAGTGCCATAGAAAGGGTCAATCACCACAAACTTCAGGTTCAAAACATAATAATAAGATTCAGGCAACACACATGAGCAAACCAGGGAAGCATGAACAGAACCTAAATACAGGAACCCAACTCATTTTATAAAAAATAAAATAAAAAATTTGATAAACCATTTCATCCACTGACATGTCAGGAGAAACAATCAAGAGGGTTGGCACCAATTTTTTTTTGGTCTGCTAGGGCCTCCAAGAAATTAATTAGGAATCCTAAATCATATCAAGCACAGATTTCTACAGTTTTATCCATCTGAATCTCAGATAAAGATTCAACACTGACATAAAAAATAACATCAACCCATTCATCCAAGTCTCTTAGAAAACCTCAACAACAATACCACCCAATACAAATTTGATGTTTTATTGACTAGAAGGTAGCCAAGAAAACGATCAAATAATTGTTAAAAGAAAAATAATATCTAATGTTCAATCCATGATGGTCAATCAGAAATTACTAGTATATAGATTGACCTCCAGAAGAATTCATATTTTGAAAGCGTTAAACAACAATCAAACTAAAAAAAGATTTTTTTTTTTTTCTAACCTGAAATGGTAGCAACCAAGGCCATGCTTGACACCGGTCTTGAATTCTCCAACATAACAGCTGCCGTCCGAACAGGTCTGCACTCCGATGCCGTGGCTCTGCCCGTTAAGCCACTCCCCCGCATAGCTATCCCTAGTGTAGAACCGATAAACCCCATACCCATGTCTCAAACCCTGTCGATACTGTCCCCTGTACCGACTCCCCCTTGCCCAGCTCTCAATGCCGTATCCATCATATCTCCCATCGATCCAATCCCCCTCATACCTCCCATTCACAATATAGGTATACACACCACTCCCATTACACTTTCCTCTGTGAAATTCACCTTCATAAAAGTCTCCATTACTGTAAAATTCCACACCTTCTCTGACAATTTTCTTCTCTTTCCGCTCTTTCTTGATCGGCGAAGAACCTTCGTTGCCGATAAACCACTGAACAGATTCTCCGCCACCGCTCTTGGAGAACCCCAATCTTCTGCTCCTCTCATAGCATAAGTGTTTCAAAAACGATGAGGTCTGGATCATGAAACCCTTTTTCTTGCCGGCGACGAATAGGGCAGCGGCGACGAAAATCAGAGCTAATAACAAGTTTTCCGAAGTGGGTATTTCTTCTCTTGTGAGATAGAAGTAGAAGAATAAAGAGAAGGAGAAGCTCAGAAACGCCATGATCAGAACAGGGAGGAGCCTATTTGAACCTCTGGTTCCGATCCGTGAACTGGATTTATGGGGCTTTTCTTCCTCCGACGCGGCATCGTCGTCTTCGTGAATGGAAGAGAGGCTGTGTATGGAAGATCGAATGGTGGGAGATGACCGGAGAAGAGATGATTGGGTTCTTGTGAGCTTCGTCTGGCTTTTCTGAGCTTCCATGGCTGTTCTTGATTTTGGGTTCTTCTTCTTAGATTTGTGTTCTTTAATGGGCTCTCCTGTAGCGTGAGATTCTTATAACGAAAATAGAACTGGAGAAGGTCTGAGACATCTCAGGCTGAGCAGGATAAGCAGTAACAAGTACGCAAGTTAGCGAGAAAACTGGAAGAAGAGAAGAGGCAAAGAAAGAACGGAGGAAAACATCTTAAAACCGCTTTGAGACCCGGATTTGTTTATTCGAGGAGAGCAATCGACCGTCTTTTTAATTATAGCCGTTGGATGTAAAAATCTAACGTCTGTGCTGCTGTGGATATATGAATGGCTTTCTCCGTCAAAGTCTCCAGAGCTTGGACGGCTGGATTTGAAGGAATATTTTTAGCCGTAGGATGGTAGTTGAGAGATCCCTGCTTTGACGCGAAGATACGTTCGTAGGATCTAGATTCGGCCTTTTTTTCTTTTCTTTCCCCTGCAGGCTGGCACGTGCGATCTGATTTTCGGGCTCATTATATTATAATAGCCAATGATCCTTAGCCGTACATCTATATGGTTATGATGATCACTGGTTTGACCCGTAGGAGTGATTTATGTCTCTCGGCCACTTAGAAATATCGTATTGGAATCCACTTAAGCATTCGTACTTATTATTGCCGTGAATGAATTCCCCTCTTACACCATCACATGAGAGAACCGTCATTGAATCACGAAGAAAACAAAATCATCTTAGTCTGACCAATGTGTGATTGACACCTCACATGCTTTTTTGAATTAAGATAGCAACTTTCAGGATTGGTGTCCTTGGCTCCATGCTGGTGTTTTGGATATAAGGGACAACATGTGGGAGAAAATGGACGGGGTTAATCAGGAAATTTCAAATTCCCACCTTTTTTTTGTATTTTTTTTCTTCACATGTCGTCCCCCTGGTCCCGGTGTTCAAAGGCAGACACCATTCTGGACAGAAGATTTTCTTCCCTATTTTAAATTGACTTATTTTATATGCTTTTAACCTTATATACATCCACATGTCAACCAGTTGTCTGATCACACATTGGTCACTGATGATTTACTCCCAGTTCAATAGGGTGGTGCCTGTGGGTCCTATGGTTCAGCGGCTGAGGCTTGACTCAACTCACTGTATTACTACTTCAGGGTAGATATCCTCTGTGACATGCAGATTTGCATCAGGCTTGGAGCCATCGTTCAGGGGGCTCCAAGTGCAAGCAGGTATTTTGTGTCAGGCTTGGAGCCATTATTCATAGGGCTCCAAACCTGACACAAATCTACATGTCGTAAAGGATATCACTCCAATGCTCCATGCTTGAATTAAAGCCCAATTAGGGGTGGTGATGTTTGACATGATCTGGGAATCTGATGCGAACCCAAAACAAAATAAGGTAGGGTTGATGGTAAGTATGTTTCGGGTCAGCCGATCAACCAATACCACATAACCTGTGAATTCAACATGAACCCAATATGAAATAAATGGGTTAGGGTTTGACCCGTTCTGACATGATTAATAAAGGAAGAAAATATTCTATGATGAAAAAGTGTTGTAATGTGTACGGTAAATGATAAACTCAGAGTGTTCAAATGAAAAAGTAGGTGTTAAAAAAGAGACCAACTTCAAAAACCCATCATGTGTCAATCAATGGCATGCTTACGAGGGTCTGTGCCAACACAAACAATCATTCTCTATAATAAGTTGGTAAGGTAGGTTTGGGTTGAGTCATATAATGATATACCCTTATCTTGACACAACACTAACCTGACCCACCAACACTAGGACAACACGAATAGCCATCCTTGCCCAATAGCCTATGAAACAAACTTAAATGCTCCTCCCCCCTTCCAAAAAAAACCAAAAAAATAAAAAACCAGAAAGACAAATACCCTATTTTCTTTAGCAATAAAAAAAATTCCTATTATGACAAGCTAGGATTTGATGTGACCACTTGAGGTGAACAAGCTAAGACCGACATCAAGGGTGGACACATTAGTGCCAAAAAGTAAAAAACATACTCCTAATGCCATTTGATTTTAAGATTAGTTTATGTAAAGCAATTTGATATTCTGGGATCATTATATTTTAATAGACAATGATCCCCAGCTGTAAATCTAGTTATGATGATCGTCGGATTGGAATCCACTTAGCATTCGTACTTCTTATCGCCATGAATTCTCCTCTTAAACCAACCAGATGATTAAAATGCAACCATCACATGAGAGAAGAGTCATTAAATCACAAAAAGAAGCAAATCATCTATGATAAAAAAAATTGGTATGACAAATGTGCTATTGACACGTGATTTTTTTTTTTTTTTTTTTTTAATTTAGTGAGCAAATGTTCAGTTCAGGATTTGGTATCCATGATGGTATCAAACCAGGGGACCACATGTGGAGGAACATGGATGGGGTTTAAGGAAATTTCAAATTCCCGCTGTTTTCTCTTCTCCTGTGTCGTACCTTGGTGTCATCCTTTCTTTTATTTTGGTATATAGAACTTCATATATTAAAATGGATTGTTCGTACATGGTGGAACTTTCATGTCCATGGTACTTTGTATCTCACGAGAAATGATACAAAGTGTTAAATCTAGATTGTTATTCCCGAAACTACTCCTAGTAACAAGATGTGTCACTCTATTTCTAGTTTTACTTACATGTTGGAAAATGATAGAAATAAAGTACTTTGATAGTTTCTTGCATTCGGTAATGCATTCCTTATTTCAATTGGGCAATCCTCTAGAGGATTCTTCAAGGATTCTATGGTGATTCTTGAATCTCCTTCCACAATAACACTTTTTTCTCCCATGACAATAATTGTTTGTATTCCCAATAATGCTGCATCACTTTCCGCTAATAGTGGTGAACATATACTCCTTTATTTTGTTCTTGTTGTGAGGCATTCTCCATTTGAGTTATGTATAATTACTCACATGCTTTCTTTCTACTTTATTGTATACAAAGCGCCATCAAAATTCACTTTTATGAAATTTTTCTTTGGAGGTGTCTACTTTGCTTCCTCATTTTTCTCCTGAGCCTAGGAACTTGTCAAGGTTTCCAGGTCCCTTATCAATTTGCATGCATTGAAAAACAATGAGTGTATATTCTAATTTGTTCCATTAAAGATCATATTATTTCTCTGTTTCCAAATAATCCAACAATAAATAGATATGCATTCACACAACCATTTTCTTTCCTTATTGGTTATATAGTCTATTATGAACTAATTACTAAGCAATTCCTTAAAATTATTTTTCAGTATAAGTTGTACTTCTTATTGATAGTGTTGATGCATGCTAGACTTGTCTTATTCTTGTGCATATTACTAAACAATGTAAGATTGATTCATTTTGTTTATTACACATTGAACATATTGGATCTATATTAATATTCCTCTTTATTAAGTTATCTCTTGTAGGGAGTGCATTGTTACATGCTTTCCAGATGAAATGCTTTATTTTTTCTAGAATATTTAATTTCCACAGTTTTCCCCATTTAAAGCTTGTTACTTGGTTATTATTTTGAAATATATTATCATTTATCCTGTTGTTTCTTCTTGCAATCAATTGGTTAATTTGATTATTATTTGAACTATTATTTATTCTTTCATCACTTATATTTTGTCCATTTCTATTTGATCTTTGATTTACATTTGTGTCATGTTCTACATTTTCTACCTGGGAAACTTCAGCATAGTATCTTGATTTAACAATATATTGTCATTTGTGTCATGTTCAGTGATTTCTACTTTTAATATTTCTCCATTCCATAGTCTTTTAGGGTGGATTATTACATCACTTACTTTCACAACTATTTATAGGTTTATTAGTCCTAATTTGCATTCCTTCTATTGTTAATATCCATTTATCTTCATAGAAATTTAATTTTGTCTCATTCCCTATTTCCCATCTTATTCATTTTTTTAAGAGGTCTCTGCCTTTGATTATATTTTTCCAAAGCCAAGAGCTATCATTGTTACATTTTGCTTCCATGAAACTTTTGTTAGGGTAATATAATTCTTTTAGAAATTTAACCCATAAGTTTTCTGGGTTATTTAAGATTATCCATGCTTGTTTGACTAGTAAAGCTTGATTATAGCTATATAGGGGCCCTAAATCCTAA
The DNA here is from genome assembly GCA_025762735.1 of Platanus orientalis. Lineage (NCBI taxonomy): Eukaryota > Viridiplantae > Streptophyta > Magnoliopsida > Proteales > Platanaceae > Platanus > Platanus orientalis. The sequence continues at coordinate 4,720,316 of JAOXJP010000012.1, read as the reverse complement.
TCCCTAATCTGTTTTGTTTTTCCTCAAGGTTTCCCACTTTACCCAATTGATATATATTTTTTCTCTTTTTGGCTTCACCAGAAACCTCTTTGTTTTTTATCTATATTTTTGCATAAGCTTTTAAGCATTAGAAAACAAGACACTGTAGATGATGAAAGTGCAATTATTACTGATTTTAAGAGTACTTCTTTTCCAGCTTGGTTTAAAAGTTTTTCCTTCTAACCTTGGATTTTTTTATCTACTTTATTCTATATATATGAAAATAAGTTAATTTTATTGTTCCCTATATTAGATGGGAGTCCTAAGTATTTCCCTGGATTACTTGCTTTATTCATAATTCTTTAGTAATGATTTTACTTATTAAGTTTGGAGTATATTTACAAAATATTATTTCTGACTTTTCAAAGTTTATCGTTTGTCCTAATGCCTTAATAAAATTTTCTAGAAAAAACTTTATATGTTTTGCACATTTTACTTTTGTTTTTGTAAATATATATCAATCATCTGCAAATAATAAATGTGTTATTATTGGACTATTTCTCCTAATCTTTATTCATTCTATATTCCCATCATATTCCATTTTTCTAAGATTAGAGGATAGCCCTTCCATACATATTAGAAATAAATAAGGGGATATTGAGTCTCCTTGTCTCAACCCTCTAGTAGGTATAATTGAATTTCTAGGTGAT
>JAOXJP010000012.1:4694100-4709725 GCA_025762735.1 Platanus orientalis | reverse complement strand
GATCAACCACTTTATTGAAATAGATGAGGGTGGGGATTACCATTTAAGATCTTAAAACCAATAGTGGAGGGGATCCAAGGATCCATCCAAATGTTAACATTATCCCCAAAGTTTACATTCCATCCTAAACCTTTAAGAATGAGGGCTTTACCCCTAAGGATACTTTTCCAAGCCCATGACCTATTTTGTCAAATTTTTGCAGTTATAAAGTCTTTCTTTGAATAGTATAAGGATTTAAAAAGGCGAACACAAAGAGCATTGGGATTCTCTAAAATTCTCCAATGTTGTTTAGCAAGGAGAGCCAAATAAAAAGTGTGAAGATCTTTAAATCCCAGTCCCCACCCTCACCCACTTTTTTTTTTACTCTATTCAACACACTGACCCAATTTATCTTCTTTTTTTTTTCCTCTCACTCCTCGACCAAAATTTCCTCAGAATAGGAGTAATGAAATTAAAAATCTTTTTGGGAGAAGAAAACATAACATACAAAAAATGGAATGACCTCCATGACAAAATGAGTAGAATTTTTTTCCCAACAGAGGAAAGAAGTTTTCTTTTCCATCCCTAGGCCTTAAGGATGGCTTTATCTTCCAAAAGAAGAGAAAAAACCAGTTTTGTTCTTGCCTATCTAAGAGGAGAGCCCCAAATATTTGTTAGGCCCTTGATATTGTTTAATTTTGGGGGCATCTCTAATCGAACTTTGAAAATTCCTAGCTGTGTTCAAGCATAAGATGATTTCGAATTTCTAATTATTGATTACCTATCCAAATGCTTCAATAAAGATTTGGAGGGTATTAATAATGGAGTCCACATCCTTCATATTCACCTTTGAGAAAATATAGGTGTAATAAGCAAATAGAAGGTAAGAAATGGAGGGGCTAGCGGCTTTGATTTCAATGCTCGATATTTCTTTTCTAGATTCAAGATCAACCAGAGAAACCTTGAGTACGTAAGAGGAAGAGGAAAAGGGAAATAACATCAACTTGATGTAATCCACTAGATGGGTAGAACCTTTGACTAGGGGACCCGTTAAGAAGAACCTTTTATTTAGCATGAATGACAAAATATGATGTATAGGGAACCACAAGTAAATAAAGTAACAATTGAAACAATAAACTAGATTCCTATTCTAACCAAGTGTACTAACAATTTAAAAGAAGGGAAACTAGTAATAGAACTCAAGTAAATATGAATTTCAGCAATAAACAACCAAAAAATTATTCCCACAAGTGTGTAGCACTCCACAGAAAAATCATATGCTGATCCAAATGTCAGGAACTTAATGAATTGTTAAAGAAAAAAAAAACCCAAGAAAGCATGCTGGCCACAATAGATTAGAGATTTCTTTAGGTATTCATACTCAGAACTTCAAAACATCGGTCCATTGTATAACCATGTGTTATGCTTAGAGAATGGTGGTGTATACTGTATAAAATATCACAAGTACTTTTCTGGAAAAAATTTTGCCGTTGTTTTTTTTTTTTCAATCAAAATCAATAAGTTTTCTGGTTCATGAACTGGATGAATGGTATGTGGTTGGTATTGAGGGTTATGTGTATGAAAAAAAAAGTGATGAAAGGCTATGGACAAGTGGTCGGCAGGTGTGGGGAAGGTATGGTATGAAGGTGATGGCTTGTGAAGGTGTTGAGTGGTTTAATGAAGATGATGAAGATGGGTGTTGACTGTGGGCAGCAAGAAGATGATTAAGAAACTAGAAAATTAGGAGTTGAAGAAGAAGATGATGAGGATGAAATAAGAGATGGAGATGTGAAGGATGAAGTGATAAATACCTGAGAAAATCACCAACCTCACCTTTAGAAAATCACCAACTAAATTTCCTTATAAGAAGATTAAGGAAGAAAACCTACACTAGCCGTGAAGAATAACACGAGCAAAAGAGCTAAAAGAGCTTTATGAAATTTGAATAAAAGTAGGGGTGTTGACCAAGAGATCCCCCTTTTTATTTATAAAGTTTAAAAATAGGGCTAAGCCCTTTGAATACATGAAAGAGAAGCAATAAGAGAAAATAGAAATATCCAAAAACAATTCCCCCTCCCATGTGGTTGACCACTACAAAAATTAGGCTTAAAAGCCTCTTTCCCAATGTACCCCATATAAAATCCCAAACATATCCTAAACTCTACTAGATACAAAAAAAAAGTGTCTATAAACCCCAAATAGAAGCAATAAAATGAATTAAAATAAACAAAAGACTAAATAAAATAGTTCATGTGTCCTCCAGTAAAGGTGTCTACATGTGACCCAAAAACTATGGAAAAAGAGTGGGCCCCACATGCTTTGAAAATAAAAAAATGCCTTGAAACCCCTCCAAATCAACTACAAATCAAAGCGAAGAACTCCACAAGCCTCCTAATTCATATATAGATTGATTAAGACTCTCCTACAACATTGGTATACCCTTAAGTTGTCACGTGGTGCGATGTCCTCATTAAATTCCCTCGTCTAAGAAGGATTCACCTCTGGTGAAATAAAGCTTCGATGTCGCTCTAGGATGTTAGGATCCATTTATTAGAGCTCGTCATGTGTTAGCCACGAACAACCGAAAAGGGGTTTGCCCTTACACTTGACAAGATAACGCTAATAACCACCATATCTATTGAAAATTATTTCCTCATTAAGGATGTCCTCTATCTCTTCACACTTTTGCCTTAATGGTGGCGGTGGTGGTATATGTTGAATATGATAAGAATCTGATACCTATGAATCTGCAAATGGATTTGCAAAAGGAGATACAATAACATGGTACGAGAATAGATCTTCAACATTGAATGTTAAACTAATCCCTAAGTCAAAAGGAAGATCAATAACATAAGCATTAGGTTCTATATTTTTTAGAATTTTATATGGTCCTGAACTACGTGTATATAGTTTCTTGGCAATTCTAAACTGGAATTGTTTAGGCCTGAATCATACTATCACTTGGTCTCTTTCCTGAAACTCTCGATGCACTCAATGAAAATCAACCGACCGTTTATAATTTTCATTGCTAAGAATGATTTTCCTGTAGATCTCTTCATGCAATGAATGAATATGTTATGCCAAGCTAGATGTGGAATTTGAAGGTTTACAGGTAGTTAACATAGGTATATGGTCAATAGGTTCCCTAAGTTTATAACTAGTGACAATCTCAAATGGACTCATACCTGTGGTCTTATTGACTGAATTATTGTACATAAACTCAGCTATAGATAAAACAATGTCCTAATACATGTGGTCTTATTGACTGAATTATTGTACATAAACTCAGCTATAGATAAAACAATGTCCTATGACCTAAGATGCACTCCTACCAGACAAGGTAGGAGACTACCCAAACTCTTATTCACTATCTTAGTTCGGCCATCAGTCTGAGGGTGATATGTAGATGAGAACTTGAGCTGAGTACTCATCATCTTTCATAGTGTCTTCTAAAGGTAGTTCACAAACTTGACGTCTCTATCAGACATTATGGAGCTTAAAAGTCCATGTAGCTCAACAACCTCATTAAAGAATAACTTAATAATTTTAGACATATCCAAGGTTTTTTTAGTATGAAATTGTCCATTTTAGAACAACAGTCCACTACCATAAAAAATGGAATTGTGCTTATGTCATAGGTAATCACAACACGAAATCCATACTCACATTCTACCAAGGAGTGTGAGGATCTGATAAATGAATATACAGTCCAGATGACTATTTCCATTGCTTTGTCAATTGACAAGCATGACATTGCTCTAATATGTTAGCTACGTCTCTCTTCAAACTTGGCCAGTAAAATCTCTCAGTAGCTAGAGCAATGGTCTTGTTTTGGCCAAAATGGTTTGTCATTCTCCTTACATGTAACACTCCTCAATGGATCGCTCTTTAAAGAAGTATAGACTTTCCCAAAATCTGAGCATGTTTCATATTCTTCCTTTAACCTTTCAAACCCAATCACTTCAATCTTCATTGAATGCAAAATGACAATCATATGACTTAAAGCATATGTTGCTTTGTTTTCTACCCTAGCTCTATGTTTAAGCACAAAGGTACACTCCTGAAGAAACTCAACCAATTTAGCATGTCTAGAATTAACTTTCTTCTAAAAACCTAAATATCTCAGAGTTTTATGATTAGAAAATAGGACGAATTCTTGTAGCAATAGATAATGTCTCAAATATCTTAAACCTGTATCACCACATATAATTCCTTGTCATAGGTGGAGTATTTTTGTTTGGCCTCGTTCATTTCCTCACTAAAGTAAGCAATTGGATTCTCCTCTCGATTCAAAATTCCTCATATTCTAACACCAAATGCATCACACGCCACTTCAAAGACTTTAGAAAAGTCTGGTAAGCACATGACAGGAGCAAAAGTCATCATCGACTTTATCTTCTCAAAAGCCTTAACTACAACTTTGGTCTAGTTGAACCCCCATTTTTTTATGCAATTAGTAATGGGAGCCATCACCATACTAAAACCTCGAATGAACTGCTTATTAAAGGTAGCAAGACCATGGAAAATTTTGACCTAATGGATATTCTTTAGTGTTTGTCACTCAACTATAGCTTTGACCTTGTTAGGGTTGGCGGACATTCTTTTAGATGACACTACAAACCCTAAGAAGATGACTTGAGAATTCAAGAAAGTACACTTTTTTAGGTTTGTATACAGTTTCTCCTTTCTTAGGAGATCACACACATTTCTCAGGTGTTCCAAATGTTGTTCTTTAGTAGTACTATAGATTAGAATATCATTGAAGTACACCACCAAGAACTTTCCTATGAATGGCCTTAGAACCTGAGTCATGATCCTCATGAATTTGCTAGGAGTATAGACAGTCCAAAAGGCATGACCAGCTACTCATACAACCCATCATTTGTCTTGAATGCAGTCTTCCACTCATCTCCAGGTTGTATGCGAATCTGATGATAACCACTCTTAAAATCTATCTTAGAAAATACAACGGCGCCAGTCATCATATCTAACATATCATCTAACCATGGGATGGGAAACATGTAACATACCGTGATTTTATTAGTCGCCCTACTATCCACACACATATGCCATGACCCATCTTTCTTAGGTGTGAGGAGTGCAGACACGACACATGGACTCATACTCTCCCTAATGAATCCCTTGCAAAGTAGGTCATCTACTTTCCTTTTCAACTCAACATGTTTAATAGGATTCATTCTATAGTGAGGCAGGCTAGAAAGTGTAGCTCCTAGGAGTAAATCAATTATACGTTGAATGTCACACATAGGCGAAAGATCATCAGGTAAATCCTTAGGGAACGTATCGCTAAACTCTTTTTAAATAGTCTCAACCTCTTTAGAGTGATCAACTGATGAGTCAGGAGAAGTTTCTTTAGCAACCATAACAAATACCATAGCTTCATCCTTAATTTTTTGCTCAAATTCTTTCAAGCCAATGATATGAAGGGCTTTAGTCTTGTTATCCTTGATGCTTTGGCCTTATCTACTTGTTCCTTCACCTCAAGCTCATCCTTCGGTGCTCTAGAAACCAGTTTGATTTTCTTGCCCTTGTACTAAAATACACATGTATTTGATTTACCATACAATGTAACATCTAAGTCATACAATCAATGGCTTCCCAGTATGATGTGTCTAACACCCATGGAGATCACATCATACCATATAGTGTCCTCGTAAGAATACAATTTTGTAGGAACTTAGCACCTCTGGGATAGAAGTCGTATTCACCCATGCAACTTTGTAGGGGCGATAATGTGGTACTGGTGAAAGCCCTAACCTCTTTAGAGTACTAGTGGAGACCACATTAGTGCAGCTTCCATTATCCACAATAAGCTTGCAAGTCTTTTCACCAGACTGAGTGTAAGTATAGAAGATACTAGTCATGTGCCAATCATCTTCTTGCTTGGGTTGAGTGAGAGCATACCTCATCACCCATAGTGGGACATTGTTTGAGGAAGAGTAGTCATCAACCTCACTTAGGTAGGCTAAATGTCATCTTCTCCCTCTACCTCATCGTCCTCACTAGGAGTCCCATATCCTAGATAATCCTTAGGGTTCTCTTGTATTTTCTCATCATAAGGCTCAAGACTATCCTTCACAGTGTCCTCTATGTAAAGAGTGTTCCTCTTAGTTGGATACTGGGCTCCAATGTGGTTATAACCTCCGCATCTAAAACACCTATCAGACGAAGGTGTCTTAGGAGGTACCCTAAGAATTTCTTTTCCCTTCACTACTGGCTTTGGTTTAGGCCTTGGGTTGCTGGGAGGTTCATGCTAAAATTGTCCTCTAAATTGAGGTTTACTTGGGGGCATGCCAGGTCTAGAGTTTCAAGTAAAGATCTATGGCTCTAAAAAAATATGTTGGGCCTAGAGTTTCAAGTAAAGCTCTGATTCTCAAACTTACCTATAGGCTTCCTCTAATTCAATGATATGATCATGTAGCAACTCTCTTTGAAATTCAGGTCAGAGACCTAACTTGAACTAACTCAACATGACAACTAGATCCTAAAAAATCTTGCTCCCCAACATGAACTCCTTAAAGTGGTTAATGTACTTAATGATAGACAAGTTGATTTGTTTCACGGAGTTCCATTGATTTACTAACCTTGAATGGTAGGACAGAGGAACATACTTGTCTTTCAAACTTCCTTCATGTCCTCCTAACTATCAATTGGATCTTGGTGCCTTAAGTGCCTCTTTTTGTTCCGCATTATCCCACTAGAGTCTAGCTCAACTGAACCAACTAACTTCATATTAACAAACTTGACTCTACGCTCATTAGACATGTGGTACTACTCAAAATGGAAATCCATAGCTGAAAGCCACTCAAGGAAATCTTTGGGATCCACTTTTCCATCAAATTGAGGTACCTCTACTTTGACAAATATCATGGCCACATCATCAATCACCTTGATGGACTTCATTAAGTGGAGAGTGTTCCCATCTCTACGAGATCCCCTAGAAGTTTCACCTTCAATTGAACATTCCCTCCTATGGTTCTTGGTCATTCTTTGGTTTGTGTTCTGCACCTTTTCACTTATGGTTTTTACTACATCTTTCAGATTGTACATCTTTTGGATCAGTCTTTCAATAACTAGTTGCCAATTAGGTGGGTTGTCACCATTTTTGAATGATAATCAATCCTGAACCTTGTGGACATGCACTAATACAACCAAAGGGGTGGACTACCTCCCTAAAGTATGATATAAGATTCTAAAGGTACTACTAGATAGAAATCAACAATCTAAGGGGCTCCATATGATGCTCAAAACATGCAGAAGCAAGTAAGGAAACAACAAGTGTATAATGGAATGCAATGTTCAAAGTGATAAGTAAAAGTATGCGGATCAACTCCTAAATAGCACTAGGGTGGGTAAGACTACACTTAGATGGAATTAGATGTAACTATATGTAACCTAGACTCTTATACCAAAAATGATGTAGCATGTGTTAAAAATATGATGTCTAAAGATTTGTAAGTAAATAAAGTAGCAATTGAAATAATAAACTAGATTTATATTCTAACCAAGTGCACTAACAATTTAAAAGAATGGAAACTAGTAATAGAACTCAACCACAAAACTAGTAAGAACATACAAAATTCTGAGAATCAAGGGTCCGTAAATACTCATATTATCAACTTCCAATCATAAAAGTATAGCTAAGCAATCAATGAAGAGAAACCTACCAATATAGGGTTTGAAAATAAGCTAAGGAATGATTGTATATGGAATGGTAGCAAGCTATAAGAGGGTATATGGAAGCATCAATGAGGAAAAATGGTCATACAATTATAATGATAAAGTAAGAGGTTGTGTCAAGCAATGTGAGGATTGATGTAAGGTGCTGGCAGCTTGCTATAGAGGGCTATTCTAGTGATAAAATGGCCTTAAAACTATGTAATCAGAAAAGTATATCTGGACAGCATTAGTGGACTGAGATTGATAAGTTAAAGAGAACCTTTAGTCAACCAAAGATGAATACCAGCTCTGTAAGACCTTCTATGATCAACCTTCATTCAGCCACCATCATAGAATCCACAATAATCAACCTCCCTCAATGAAGACTTTCAGCAAACACTTGGTGTGTATAAAGCTGGACAACAGCTAGAAAAAGTTGTATGAATTCTTTCTTCAGCTTGATTAATGGTGGCACCTCTTTAAGACACTTTCCTAACACCACTCTTCAGTTTAGAACCAGCAACAAGCTTTGTTAAGTCTTTTTGGGGTGTTTTAACAAACACTAAATATACACAAATCTAACCACGATGCAGTCTTCATCATGTAAATATGAATTTCAGCAATAAACAAATAAAGAAATCTTCTCACAAGTGTGTAGCACTCCATAGAGAAAGCCTATGTTGATCCAAATGTTAGGAACTTAATTAATTGTTAAAGAGATAAAACCCCAAGAAAGCATGTTGGTCACAGGTTATAGATTAGGAATTTCTTTAAGTTTTCATACTCAAAACTTCAAAACATTAGTCCACTATGTAACCTATGTTATTCTTAGAGAATAGTGGTATATACTGTATAAAATATCACAAGTACCTTGTTGGAAAATTTCTGGTAGTGGTTTTTTTTTTTATATTATTAAAATCAATAAGTTTTCTGGTTCATGGGAAAAAAAATGATGGAAAGTTGGGGACAGGTGGTTAGTAGGTGTGGGGAAGGTATGGTATCAAGGTAATGTCTTGTGAAGGTGTTGGGTGGTTTAATGAAGATGATAAAGATGGGTGTAGAATGTGGGCAACAAGAAGATGATTAAGAAACCAAAAAATTAGGAGTCAGAGAAGAAGATGATGAGGATGAAGAGATGGAGATGTAAAGTATGAAAGGATAAATACTTAAGTAAATTACCAACCTCACCTTTGAGAAATCACCAACCCAAAGTTCCTTGTAGGTAGACCAAGGAAGAAGAAGACCTGCCCCAGCCATAAAGTAGAACACAAGCAAAAAAGCCAAAAAAGCTTTATGAAATTTGAATAAAACTAGGGGTGTCGACCAAGAGGTCCTCCTCTTTATTTATAAAGTTTAAAAATAGGGCTAAGCCCTTTGAATACATGAAAGAGAAGCAAAAAGAGAAAATAGAAATATCCAAAAACGATTCCCCCTCCCCATATGGTTGACCACTACAAAAATTAAGCTTAAAAACCTTTATCCCAATATCCTTAATATGAAGAAAAAAAAATCTTAACCTTGTTCTAAACTCTATTAGACACAAAAAGTGTCTATAAAACCCCAAATAAAAGCAAAAAAGTTGAAATAAAATAAGCAAAAAACTAAAATAAAATAGTCCATGTGTCCTCCAGTAAAGGTGTCCACATGTGGCCCCATAACCATGGAAAAGAGTGGGCTTCACATGCCTTGAAAATAAAAAATACCTTGAAATTCCTCCAAATCGAAGCAAAGAACTCCACAAGCCTCTTAGTCCATATATAGACTAATTGGGACTCTCCTCCTATCATGTACACCTTCAAGCTGCCACATGGCACGATGTCCTCATCAACATTATAGGACACTAAAGAAACATTCCATCACCCACTTCCTCTAGTTCACATTGATACCCACTTTTTCCATCATGCCCATAATGAGATCCCATTCGGCTTAGTCATAGGCTTTACTCATATCAATTTTAATAGCCATGTGGTGATATCTAGATTTGCCATTATGCGTTATTAAAATATTGTTTGAAATTTGTTTATTGGTCACAAAAAACACTATAATTTTCAAAGATAATTTATGGGAAGATATTATTTAGGCTATTAGCCATAGTCTTTGATATTATTTTGTAAAGAACATGTAAAGACTAATAAGTCTAAAATGTGTAATGGATTCAAGGTTTTATTTATTTATTTTATTTTGGGTGAGAGAGTGGTAAAAGTATCATTGATGAGGAACAAAGATTTTCCTTGGTTGAAAAACTCCTCAATGGCATCAATGACTTGATCACCAATAATATCCCAAAATTGATGTTCGAAACTAGAATGAAATCCATCATGACCCAGGGCTTTTAATTTGCCAATATCAAAGGCAGTCTTACGAATCTCTTCTCTAGAAAATTGAGAGTATAAGAAAGATTTAGAATCTTTGGACAAGGATTGCTCACACATTTGTAATTTTCTTGATTTGACTAGATGTGAGGGGAATTGAGATTTGAAAAGATCCGAGAAAAAATTTGCACACCAAACCCATCTTTTTTATGGTAAGTGTGCCAATAACCATCGTGGTCTTTTAATCCTGAGATTTAATTTTTGTCTCTATGAGAAAGGGTGGACATGTTAAAAAAAATGGAGTAAGAATCTCCCATTTAATCCAGCTAAGCCAGGCTTTTTGAGCCCATAAGCACTTCCTCTCTTTTAAGAAGGGTACCAAAGGCTTTTTCCTCCTCAAAATTAGCTTGTCGGGTGCTCCTCGAGGGTCATCAGTTTTTTAGATGGGTAAACTAGGTTTTTTCTTCTTCTCATTTTGGACTTGGATATTCCCAAAGGTCTCATCATTCCATTTTTTCAAAATAGGAGGCAAATTAACGAGGTTCTCCCTAACTTTACTCAACTTGTCACCAAATCACAGTTCGAGCACTTTTTAATCTGGTTATGGCATTCAGGGCTATCAACCCACATAAATTCGAACCAAAAGGGTCTAGGGAGGAAAGATTTGGGAGGAACTATCCAGTAAGATAAGATTATGATACCCTATGGATAATAGATTTGTGATATTAGTATCAAGGAAGAGAAGGTCCATTCAGAGTTAGCCGCTTCTCGATCAAGTCTTCTTTGATATGGTATTGTCCATTTTGGTTATTCACCCAAGTAAAAGGAGGTTAGAATGCCCAAGGTCGATCAAATAACCCTCATCCAAAATCATACAGGCTCTAGCCGAGCAACTTGAAAGGATATAAGAGAATATTTGTCCTCCCTAAACCACACATAGTTCCAATCACCAATACAAAGATGGGGCCAGAGATGTTATGTATTTTCTCTACCAAAGTATCATAGAAGTCAGCTCTCTTTTTACTATCAAGTTCCCTTACACGAAAATGCAAAACCAACATTGCTTAAAAGGGTCATCAAGAATTGTAGAAATATTAAAGTCTTTTTTTGCCTTCACCTGAAATCAATACTGGGATTCCACAGTACTGCTAAACCCTACAATATAAATATTTTTTTCATCAAAAAAAGGTAGTACCAGTATTTTCTAATTTTAGATTTCCCCCAAAAAGATTTTCCTTGACATTTATTTCCGAAATGAACACAATAAACGGGTGTCTAGATTTAACACAAACAATTCATTTGGTGGTTCTGGAGATTTGAGAGAAGGGTTTATATATGAACCACAACACCTATGCATTACATGACTGCCTCCAATTTAAAGTAAATCCATATTTCCACTCAAAAAGAAGAAATGGACTTACCCATGTAACTCCAACACATTCAAATGAGGAATCAGAAAAATTGTCTTCAACCTAATGTAAATAAGAAACTTCCCTAGACTAATATGTTTAATACTTAAAATAGAATAGGCATGCAATCAGATTGTTCCAACAACATTTTCCAAACAAATGCAAGCACATAAATTTGCTCATTTTCCACCTAGCTTCTCTTTCATCCTCTGAACTGCACTCCTGAGAGTCTCCTCATCTTTGCAGAAGGTGAACCTCACCAGATTCTTTCCTTCTTCTGGGTCAAGGTAAAAGACACTAGTAGGGATTGCTACCACACCCACTTCCTTAATGAGATATTCACAGAAAGCAATGTCATTTTCCAACCCAAAAGGAGTGTGATCTACCACCACAAAGTAGGTCCCACTTGATGGGTACACTTTGAAACCGACAGCCTTCAGTCCTTCCACTAATATTGTTTTCTTTGCCATGTAATCCCTTCTCAATTCCTCATAGTAAGAATCCGGGGCTCGAAGAGCTGTGGCAGCTGCAAACTGCATTGGAGTCGAGGTGGCAAAGGTGAGGAACGCATGTGCCTGCCTCACTCCCCAAGTCAGATGTGGTGGAGCTATTGCCCACCCAATCTTCCACCCTGTTAAGGAAAAAGTCTTACCTAAAGAATTCAATGTTACTGTCCTCTCATACATGCCAGGAAGTGAAGCCATAGAAATATGATCAGCTTCAAATGCCAACTTGTCATAAACTTCATCCGTAAAGACCAACACATCATTCTCAATGCAGAGAGATGCGATCACATTGAGCTCTTCCCTACTGAACATCTTTCCCGTGGGGTTATGTGGAGTGTTTATAAGTATTGCACGAGTATCCTTTGAGATTGCAGCCTTGAGCTCATGAATTGGAACAGAGAAATCTGGAGGCCGAAGGGTGATGGATTTTATTTTGGCTCCAGCCATTGAAAGAGTGGCTTCATAAGAATCATAAAATGGAGCAAAAAGGATCACCTCATCACCAGGATTTATCAAACCTAAAATGGTGGCAGCAATTGCTTCAGTGCACCCTGAAGTAACAGTTACTTCTTTTTCAGGGTCTACCACTAGTCCCGTATCTCTCCTGAATCTGTCAGCCACGGCAGAGTTGAGGTCAGGGACACCATATCCCCGAGCATATTGGTTTTTTCCCTCTCTAATTGCTTGAATGGCTGCTTCTTTCACAAATTCAGGGCCATCAAAGTTAGGGAAGCCTTGTCCAAGGTTAATTGCTCCATGTTTGATGGCAAGCATGCTCATTTGTGTGAAAATTGTGGTCTTGAACTTCTCCAAGCGCTTTGCAATCTGAAAAACAAGAGTGGAAGTATAAGAACATTTCCTTTTTAATAAGGGAAAAGAAGAATGCAAAAATTCTCTGTTCATCAAAATAAAGATGGGCAGTGGAGAAAATAAGGCACTACATGTAATACCAGAAATAATTAAAATTAAATGGCATTCACTTATTCACCATAGCCAAGAAACTAAGCTGATATTTTTTCTCCACAGTTGTTTCTTCTTATTCTTAATTCTATTCTGCATCCATTTCCTCGGTCAGAAAGTACTGGACTGGGATTTCTTAGAAGTTGGAAAATAACTTCAGGCAACAGAAATTCACTGACAATATTGATGCAGCAGAGACTTATTTCTAAGTTTTTGGATGCACCAACTGGACAAAATTTCCCACAAGCCTCGAAATTGAAAAAAATCAGAACTAGCAGCTTGCCTCTTGAATGGACTTTCAGCATAACACAGTGAACCAACTACCCTAAACAAGCTAAGCTAACAGTACATGACTTTGCCGAACTGAAAAATAGAAGATACTAAAAGTAATCCATTTGTGAAAAAAAATGCACATACATATGTTAGTGTTCTACACAAATACCAGGCGTCTGACATGGATACTTCCGAAAACCCAAAAAAGAGACTTATACAATTTATTTCACATATTATGAGGTGTGTTTCTAAAACATTTAGTTCATGTATATTAACTATATAATAATATAAAAAAAGAACCTAAAACTTGGTGAAAGAAGTCTACAAAAACTAAAATCACATTTGTGCCGATGACATCCCAGCACTTCCTGAGAAAAGCTGTGAGGAATTAGACCTACTATGCTTAAGACTAAAGCATAGTCATGGAGATTTGGAATGGAACCTGACAGGCTTTGGATGTGGGTTATAGAAGGAAATTATGGTAGCCGCAGTCAGGAATGGAATAGTTGAAGGCCAACAGGTTCTGTTATGGGATGAGCTTATGGAAAACAATAACATCAGCTTTATCCCAACTTATGGGGAAACATCTGCAAAACTTAATCTGACATTCTTCCCTGGACCAGATTTGTGGTGGTTTCTGGGTAAGGAGCGTTGTGGTGTGCAGATATCCCCTCCCCCCCCCCCCCCTCTCTCAAGCATTTCAACTCTCTGTTTAATATAGCCTCTAACAAGGAGGCCTTGGTAGAGGACTACCTTAGAGTTAATGATGTAGCATGCATGAGAAAGTGATGTGCAAAGAGATCCACAGAAAACTAAAATAGCAATTCAAACGATAAACTAGATTCCTATTCAAATCAAGTGCTAAAAGCATAAAAGAAAAAGAACTTGTAATGAAACTAATCAGCCTGTCAAGTAAAGAGCATGTAAAATTCTGAAAATAAGTATTAATATGCTTAAGTTATCAATTAGTTTCCTATTTAGACATAGCTAAACACACAATGCATATAAACCTACAAAAAGGTTTGAAAAGAGGCTATGGGAAGCTTATATAATGGCCTGGCAGCAAGCATAAAAGAGGTATATAGAAGTGCCAATGTGATAAAAAGGTCATGCAAGCAAGAGGGTTAAGTAAAGGAGGATGTTACGCAAGCCAATGGACTGATGTAGGGTGCTGGCAGCAGCCATGGACAAACTATGCAAGTGATAAGAATGTCATAACAGGCTATGTAACAAAAGGAATACCTGGACAGCAGCAAATAAGTGATGTGCAGAGACTTAGAATGGACCTTCCATCAGTCAACTATCATCATCCACCACATAGAACCTCCCCCAATTCAATTCTCCGATCAGCCACCAATGTAGAGCTCCAAAATAAGCAATAACCTGCTTTGAAGACTTTCTTCAAACACTTGGGAGTACCAAGTGTTCCCACAACAGAAAAATTGATGTGTACACTTGATGATTTGCCTCACAATTCAAGCAAATAAGCACACCCCCATGTAATCCTTCGCCCATATAGAGAACCAAGTGTGTATCCGGCTAGAAGAGAATGTTAAAAAAAAAAAATTAAAGAAAAACTTGTATACTAGTCTGGCCACAGGCTATGAATGATTGGGTTTTGGTTTTTTTATTTTAAATCAAAATACCTAGAATGGTGTCCCTCTAGCAGCCACAGGGTATGGGTGGTTAAGGGGTAATGAACTTCAAAGAAAACTTCAATAAAAGTTGCTGGAAAATTTCTAATCAGCAGGTATTATAAGTTCCTTTTGAAAAGGGTTTAATTTTTCTGGGTTTTAGAAGTGACCGATTGGTAGGGATTACATGGGTATATGATTGATGCCTCAAATAAGTAAGGGGAATGCATAGAAGGGTGGCCGGTTGATATGTAAAGGTCTATGGAGTGAAAAGAATGATTATGGAGGTGTTTAAAGGTCTATGGAATGGGTTTAGGACTGTGGGCAGCAAGCTCTTCAAGAACAAAATCAGAAAATTATATAAAGAAGAAGAAAAAGATGATGGATAGAAGAGATGATGAAGGAGATAGTACCTTGTGGAAAATCATCAATCACCAACCTAGGCCAAGTTTTAGGTAGAACTTGGAGAAGTAGCCGGCTGGTGTAAGAGACTAGAGAAAACTTTGAAAATTTGTCTTAATTCTATGTTGCCCATAGAATTAGAGTGGGATGGTTGAAGTGGAGGGGTGCTTCTGGAGTGTTGTGTGATAAACAAATACTACTAAAATTGAAGGGAAAATTTTATAAGATAGCTATAAGACCAGTCATGCTTTATGGAGCAGACTATTGGGCAGCAAACAAACAACACATACATAAAATGAGTGTGGCTCAAATGAGGATGTTGAGATGGATGAGTGGAAAGACTAGAAATGATAGAATTAGGAATGAATCCATTCGTGGGAGCTTAGATGTAGTACCAATAGGTGATAAAATGAGAGAAAGTCGATTGAGATGGTTTGGGCATGTGCAACAAAGACCAATGACTGCACCAG
>JAOXJP010000012.1:4675962-4694000 GCA_025762735.1 Platanus orientalis | reverse complement strand
CAGAAAGGGTGCCGATGTCCTAGTCGAAGCCCTCGAACGCGAAGGCGTAACTACCGTCTTTGCTTACCCCGGAGGGGCTTCATTGGAGATACACCAAGCCCTCACACGGTCCTCCATTATCCGTAACGTCCTTCCTAGACACGAACAGGGCGGTATCTTCGCCGCCGAGGGCTACGCGCGCGCTTCCGGCCGTCCCGGCGTCTGTATCGCCACATCCGGCCCCGGCGCCACCAACCTCGTCAGCGGACTCGCCGACGCCATGCTCGACAGCATTCCGCTTGTCGCCATCACCGGACAGGTTCCTCGCCGGATGATCGGTACCGATGCATTCCAGGAAACCCCCATTGTCGAGGTTACCCGTTCGATCACCAAGCATAATTACCTTGTTCTCGACGTCGAAGACATCCCGAGAATCGTCCGGGAGGCGTTCTTCCTTGCGTCATCGGGTCGACCAGGTCCAGTCCTGATCGATATCCCGAAAGATGTCCAGCAGCAACTCGTGGTACCCAATTGGGACACGCCCATCAAACTACCCGGGTACGTATCCAGGTTGCCCAAAACCCCTGATGTGAACCAATTAGAACAGATTGTTCGGATTATATCTGAATCAAGGAAGCCGGTCCTGTATGTTGGTGGGGGTTGTTTGAATTCGAGCGAGGAGCTCATCAAATTTGTGGAGCTCACGGGCATACCCGTTGCAAGTACTCTAATGGGTCTCGGAGCGTACCCCACCTCAGACGAGCTATCCCTTCAGATGCTTGGAATGCATGGTACCGTTTATGCGAATTATGCTGTGGACAAATCGGATTTGCTGCTTGCATTTGGAGTCAGGTTTGATGATCGAGTCACAGGAAAAATTGAGGCTTTTGCTAGCCGGGCTAAGATTGTTCACATTGATATTGACCCAGCTGAGATTGGGAAGAACAAACAACCCCATGTCTCGATCTGCGGCGATGTAAAACAGGCATTAGAAGGGATGAATAGGTTGTTGGAGAAGGGAACTAAGCTAAAGATCGATTTCTCTGCTTGGAGAGATGAGCTTAAAGAGCAGAAAACGAAGTACCCTTTAAATTTTAAGACTTTTGGAGAAGCTATTCCTCCTCAGTATGCAATTCAAGTTTTAGATGAATTGACCAATGGGACTGCAGTTATAAGTACTGGAGTTGGGCAGCATCAGATGTGGGCTGCTCAATGGTACAAGTATAAGAAGCCACGGCACTGGTTGACGTCAGGAGGATTAGGAGCCATGGGTTTTGGTTTGCCTGCTGCTATAGGAGCTGCTGTTGCTAGACCTGATGCAATCGTTGTGGACATTGATGGGGATGGAAGCTTTATCATGAATGTCCAGGAGCTGGCAACAATAAGGGTAGAAAATCTCCCTGTCAAGATTATGCTCTTGAATAACCAGCATTTGGGTATGGTTGTCCAATGGGAGGATCGATTCTATAATGCAAATCGAGCCCACACATATCTTGGGAACCCGTTGAAGGAATCTGAGATATTCCCAAACATGTTGAAGTTTGCAGAAGCTTGTGATATACCTGCTGCCCGTGTGACGGAGAAGGGCGAGCTTAGGGAAGCAATTCGGAAGATGTTGGAGACCCCTGGTCCATACCTGCTGGATGTCATTGTACCCCATCAGGAGCATGTGTTGCCGATGATTCCAAGTGGTGGGGCCTTCAAAGATGTGATCACTGAGGGTGATGGCAGATCAACGTATTGATATATTCCCTAGGCAGCTGAATAGTACCAGTATTGTTGTGTATATTCTTTGAATTTCAAGCCTGAGGAAAAGGTTCTGGCTAGTTTTTCAGTTCCTCTGAGTTGGTTTATTTTGCAAGCTGTTGTTTTTTGCACCTAAGTAACTGTATTGGTTTGTTTCGTTTTCTGATGCTTATTATATTAGCTTGTTAATGCTAAATTGTCAACTGGCAGTTTGTTGTATTCACTATGAACTTCATATTCTCTTGGTTTAACTTTAAAAATTAGTTAGTTGTGGATTTTGTACGTTTGTTATATATTTTCTTTTTTGGATCTTTCTGGCATTTGGAGGTACCCTTGCATTACCTTTTCTAATGAGCAATTTTTTCTGTGGGCTATTGAGTTTCAACATCGAGAAGTTTACAGTCTAATTGCATTGCTTTATAAATCATGATATAAATTCTTGGTGGATGCTTCAAATAGATGAGCACTTGTGCACTTGTTAACAGTAGAAACATTGCATTATTGAGGATATATTACGAGATCTTCTCTGTCAGTCAGTAAATTAAAATATAGCTTTGAATGTTATGTGGGAAGAGAAGATGGTCTGGAGTTTTGAAACTTCATTATGGGGTGAAACAGTGAAACTAAAAATGAAGAAATCTTGCTCTGCAGACCATGGCAATAAAGCTATTTTGGAGTTTCTAGATAGGATTAGTAGTGATATCTTTTACAATTTGATTTATCCAAAAAAAGTCTTTTACAATTTGGAAAGGTAGTCTAACCTTTCAGTTTGGATTTCAATGATCTGAAAACATTACCTATGGGGGTGTCAATGGGTTGTGTATTAATTGTACCCAGAACCTACAATATAGGATATACATTGGGTCTGGGTCCGGTTGTAGCATAGATGGTTTCAGTCTTGTCAAAGGCAGACACCTATATGAGTAGGCAGCATTTTAAGGATTGACGATAGATCACCAAGGTGGTGTCTAACTAGATGCTAACTCAGGTTGTTAGATGCTGCCTAAGTGTGGTGCTTAGCTACTCGAGGGACTAGTTGTGGTTATTTATAAGAGGTGATACAAATGTTTAATGGTTTGAGTAGTTTATTAAGGCCGGCTCTCAACCTGACGCCACCCTCCTCCTTTATCCGGGCTTGGGACCGGCAATGTCTGAAGGTACAAACATTGGCGGAGTTTAAGAGGTGATACAAATAGATGTTTATATAAATCATGAATTAGTGTGGTTCTTATATGTGATCCAGTGAATATATCATAATGTTATGTATATGACTAGATTTAAATTAGTGTTGCTAGTCTAAACTAGGAAAACTTGAATCACTTGAAGTCCTGTTGAGTCAATTTATTCGGCTAGTTGAGTGAGTTGATTCATGAGTCAGTATGAAAAGAATTAAAAGCAGAGATTTTATATTTAATGCAAAAGAAGGAAAAGAGTGGGAAATAAGAGAGAAAATGGATTGAATTTGCTTCCAAATATATTCAAACAAGAAAAAAAAAAAGCGGACAAAGTTCCAACCTTACAATGCCCTAAAGAAGAACCAACTGGGAAAAAATCGAATGCTTGGAACAATCAGAGGGAAACAGAAATTAATAGAGTATGAACTTCTCGTAGTTTCAGCTTCATGATCCACAATTCTTTAAAATAAATCGAATTCTTGGAAATCAAAATTGATCAGGTTAATTGTATTTTATAATTTTGGGACAATATTGAGAGAAAAAAATGAAGATCAAATGTAAAAAGGGGATAGGGCCACTTAATTTGATCTATGCGGGCCCAAAATATGAAATGGTAAAGTAGATGCATAAAAAATGCTAACTAAAAGTTGGACTTTCCTGATTGTTTGGTTTGAGTATTTGTTATTTGAAAATTGGGGTTAGGTTTATTGGGGCTTGTTGAAGTAGAGGGAATGCATTTTTTTTTTTACTGAATAACAGTGGATATGTATTAAGAGAGGGCGGGGGGGAGATGGCCAATAGAAAGATACAAGCATACAAGGCAGAGGGAATGAAATATTAGGGTGAGGGTAATTTAGGGAAATAGATTATTACAATGTCTTCTTTCTTTCAGGGTTATTGAATAGTGGAAGCTAGGATTGAGAAAGATTTTTTTTTTTTTTATAAGAATTTTAATTAATGTTGAGAAAGATTTAGAATTAATGTTGTTTTACGGATGAAATTAGGTAGAAAATTAAGAACATCTAGGGGGAATTAACAAGGCAATTTAGAATTTTAATGTTTAGAGAAGGGATTTAGATTTAGGATCAAAATAGAGACTTAAATAAAGTTTTTAAAAGAGGTTTTGGAGGTGATCTAATGAGAGATTTGCTAATTGTGAATCGATTAGTCTATCTGTGAGTCAACATTTCAAGTTCTAAAACAATGAGCAGTACTATATTTCAATTAACATTTAAAATTGCTCCAAAATATAGAGCCATTCAAGTCATTAGTTGAGTTTCTGTTAGTGTGGGATGTAGAACAGTTCATATTTAAATTTGTGGGCCTGAAAAATCCATACCTCAAGCTTATAAAATCAGTTAAGCAGACCCAAGAGACTAATGAGTCCATGATACCACTAGTTTTATTTATTTAAGACTTTATATTATGTTCTCTAATAGTGCACTGTTTTCTTGGTTTGATTTTATTCAGTTTCTAAGTTGGTTTCAGAGTCTTATTTGTAGCCAAACTAATAAGGTCCTTTTGAGTAAATGGCTATGGAGATATGGAAAGGAAAAACAGTCTTTGGAGGAGTGTGGTGGAAGCTAAGTATGATAGCACGGATAAGATGGGAGAACAATCCAATGGTTATGTTGTATGGCAAAGGAGGGTGGAAAGGAATCTTGAAGCATGTGGAGGATTTCAGGAATGGAATGGAGGTGAAAGTGGGAGACAGAAGGTTTACCTAGTTTTGAGAATATAAGTTGTGTGGGGGCTCATTTTTAAAGTGAGAGGTTCCAGAGATTTTTAGGCAGACAAGAAGGCTGTAGTTGCTGACTATGTTGATTGCAGTGAATAGCCACCTGTGTGGCTGCCCCTGCTAAGAAGGGGTTTGAATGATTGGTAGCTGAATTTATTGATGATTTTGTTAGATGGGCTGGAAGGGTGCTGATTGATTTGAATCAGGAGGATAGCAGATGGTGGAATATGGATAAAAAGGGGAAATTCTCAGTAAAATTTTTTGCTTAAAGATGTTAGATTCTTCCTATTCTGGTATTCACTGCAAGAAAATCAATCTATTGCAACGGTTTTTCTAGCCGCGGTCAATATGACTGCTGGAATAAATATGTTATGCCTGCGGTTTACGACCGTTGATATAAACCCAACAAAAACATTAATTGTACCAGTGGTTTTGCGGGTGACTGCTTGCTCAATTTTTTTTGGGGTCGCGGTTCTTATGAAACCGCTAGTCGTGCGTCCTCTCTCTTCTTCGATTAAAAAAAGCCCTCATTCACCGCCCAGTTTTTAAACTTTCCCTCCTAAAATAGAATCAAAATAGGAGGGGAGAGGAAACCGATTTCTCACCGAGGGTCGTCTTCAAGTTGCAGTTGACTTCTCCAAACGGGTAAGCCATGGAACCCATTTCTCGTTTCTTTACTCCATTTATACAATGAGGGGTTTTTATTTTGGCTGTTTTTTCTCTTATTTTTTTGTTTGGGTGGGTGGGTGGGTGGGGGGGTTTGGGGTTGGGCGATATAAAAGGTTTTTTTTTGGGGGGTTGTTTTTTAAGGTTTTAATTGTTTGGATTTGTAGATCAAGTTTGTTCTTGTTCTCTCTGTTTTGTTTTTGATTTTTTTTTATATATAAAAAAAATAAAAAATTGGGGTCGAATGGCTCCTGAACATTAGTTGATTTTTTTGGGGTAATGTTTTGGTTGATTTGTTTTGAACACCCCAATTTTTGGATCTGATCAAGTATATACCAGCCATTTCTCAGCTTTCCCGCAAGCCTTTCACCGCCTTTCGCGTGCCACCCTCTGTTGCCATTAACGACTCATACCAAGCTCGGATCGGGAACGGTAAGTCACCTCTCTTCTCAAATTTTTTTTCTTTCATTTTTTTCTGCTATTTCTGGTTCTTCCTTGATTTTACTGGATTGAACGATGGATGGATCCGTTCTACTTATCTTTTTCCATATCTATAACATGGATTTTTATTCTTTTCCCCAATTTTATTTGAAGTATACTCTGTTTTTTTTGGTGCAGAATGGTTAGGGTTCTAACAGAGGGTTTAGTTTTATTTTAATTTCAGGGTGCTGCTAATAGGGCCTTGTTGATATACTACGACTACTCTCTCTTTCTTCTTCTGTCGCCGTATTTCTCTATATTCAATTTGACACATCTCTCTTTCTTGCCCTCACTTTCTCCTGACCTGTACCATACATGTCGAACACCTGTAAGGGAGTCAAGCCCACTGTCCATAGGGTTCTATTGAATATCTTTATTTGGTCAATACAAATCTGGTCTTACCTGTGATCCATCGCATTGCCTTAGATGGTGAGGAAAATTTAAAAGGAAAAAAGAAAATACTGAAGCGCAGGAAAACAAAAATCTTTAGGTTGATAGTTAGGACTATCTGATTGGGACCATTTCTTATATGAGAAATCTGTTGGTGGGTACTGGCTATGCTGAATGTGCACAATATATGGTTACTACTTTGGGGTGGGCGCTAACCATAATGAAAATATACAGCTCATTCATACATTTAATTTAAGAGGAAAAATAGTACATCATTCTTCTATTAAAGAAGAAGAAGACATTGAAAAATTAAGCTTCATCATTTGGGAATTAGTGCGATCACACTCATACATACATCATTTTTTGTGATTATGATTTATTGGTTCCATTTCTATTGCTGGTTCAAGGTTTACTCTAGTGCTTGATTGACATGTCTCCATAGTGAACTAACAAGTTTGTTGTTTCCTGCACCAAACAGTGTATGAAACAAAACTCTTTACTTTTCTTGAGACATTTAGTTCATCTAAGAACCTGATGGTCATGAATTCTTACTGATGTTTTCAGTTGTGGTGTCAATATGAGAGAGGTTGTAAGCCACATAGCTTTTACACTCAATATTGAAATATATTAAGTTGTGTTATTGGTCTAGGAGACTTGTTAAATTATAATATACAAGAATTTGCCTTATTGATTCAGGGCTTCCAATTCCTGGGTTGATTATTGTGACCCAGAGGAGGAGAAATATGCAAAGACTTGATTATGTGGAAAGATCAATTCACTAAAAAAAAAAAAAAGAATGTGGGTTAGTTGGGTTGTGTTCAACAGACTTGTGATTTTTGTATTTTCTTTGCCCTTTATTTTTTATTTTTTGGCTCAGCATTAGATTTAAAGAAAGGAGGGTTTGCTTGAAAGGCTTGGTTGTGTATCAGTACTTTGCTAGTTGAAGTCAAGAAAAAACTGCTCCTTAGCAGTAAGCATTCCCTTAAGATCCATGTAGGATCCTTACACCATTGAAGTATCTAATGATGGAAAGATTATTTACTTTACCCTTATTACTGTAGAGCTTTCTCCATGACCTTTACTTGAGAGGCTTGCAAGGGAGCTCTGTTGTCGGCTAGTAATATTTATTTATTACTTAAGCTTTGAAGCAATAATTTGTATTTCATGTCTGGTTTATATTTATTTCTTGATTCTGCTTTGTTGTGTAGGGTCTTCGGCTGTTCAACATGTATATAATTCGGGTGCATGCCACCAGAGACCTCTTTTATGCCATTGACATCAATTACTTCCTAGGCAAGACAAAAATTTGTTTTTGTTGTATATTACTCTAATTTTATCCATGTCTTGGAATTTGGAGTTTTGGGGAACAGAGTGCATGAGATCTCTTTTCTGTCATGCCTCAGATTTTGTCGAAGCAAATAAATTTTATTTAACTTTAGTTTGGGTGAAGTGATTCCCTTTGTTTTGAGGGCTAATTATTTTTTATTTCATATTTACCTGGAAAACTTCTGTATAGATAATTTATTTGCTAGCACATTTAGAGTATTTCTACACTATTTCAACATATGTAAGATAATTACATATGTAACACGGGTTGGGATACCCGAGTCCTCAGCCTAAGCCAAATGTGATCTATGTTGGGTTTGTGTTTTTAATCCAAGACCATCCTAAGGCCAACATCTCAATCCAACCCTGATCAAGATCAAGTTAGGTAGGTCAGGCTCCAGTTTGTGTCTAACCACATTTCAAGTGGCATGTTACATGTCATGCTCTGCTCCTTAATCTGAGTCATCTACATGCTATACAAGTCTGTTGATGAGCCACAACATAGAGTACATTTAACATACAATTCTAGTCTCATGTATTGTGCTGCACATTTTGTTCTTGATAGTTAATCTTAGATTTTAGTTCTTTGTAGCAGTCTACGTTTCTACTCATGATCAGATGGTTGAAGTTGTTATATTGGTGCAATTTTTGGGCTATGGCCCATCTAGTGTATTACACCATTTGGATAGCTAAGGTATATATGTGTGTGTAGTGTGTATGGCACTAACATACTATAACAGTTTTTCTCTCCATCTAACTTGATTCCAAATTAATAATGACTATTTGGACATTGATCAGGTAGACTTTTTCAATTTATATAGTCACAAGTGTATGTTTTCATAATTCATACTTTGAAAAGAGGGAAGAAAATAAAGAAATATGGCATCACTTACTCCAAGAGTACTACTACCTGCTTCTCTTCCAACAAAGAGAGAAATTCATATTTTGTCTCTTACCTTGATTAATTGATGGTAGAGTTCTGTTTTTGTTGGCCTAGAGGGATTCCATGTTGCTTTTAGATGTTGGTGCTGTGGTTTCGGTTTTGTTTGGCTCTGCACCACCTATTTCTCTTCCAGCAGAGAGATCATCTAAGGTCAAATGGATGATGGCTCATGAAAAGTCTCCTTTTTTGAGGAGTTTCTCAGGTTTTCTTTGGAAGTCCATGATTCTCACTTATGCCTTGTATACTTGCAGTTGAATGAGGTTCTATTACCCAATCCATTTGATAGACCTCGCGCTACTATTGTGCTGGAAGTTCAAGGAACAGAAGGTAGCTGAATTAGATCCCTGAAATTCCTTCTAAATTATTCAATTTAATTTATCAGGGCATGATGAATAATTTCATGAGCTATTCTGTTCACAGATTTATTTTGAGTTATGGCCATAGGAGTAACCAAAATTCAACACTATAATATATGCTGCGTTGGTTTCTATTTAATGAGGTTTCACAAACATGTTTGCTGCCCTTATAATATAGCTACTCTCGAGGCACACCCCTCATCCATTGCTGAAATGATTTTTCAAGTTCGTTTGGATTCGCTGCCATATCTATCGTTGTAGTTAGTTTTTTTTTTTGTTTTATCTTGTAGTATACCTTTATTGAATTATGCCTTTCGAACATCCGTTTTTGCAATTTCTTGTGTTAAGTACAAGCTGAAGTTCTAGTTCCAGCCTATACATCATAAATAAGCAAAATAGAATTAAGATTTATGCTTTTCAGTCCATATAACTAGCAAGTTGAGTGAAATCCTCCAGTCAAACAATTCTATGGCAGTTCTTATGGATCACCTGGTCAATTGACATATGTGCTGCCCTTGTTTCCTATGTTCTAAGTTCACTTGTTTATTAGTTTGGCTGTAAATAAACTAGTTCAGGGAATCTCTTCCACCATCATCCCTTATTTCTAACTTAGTAATTGAGCTAAACCGTTGTATATTATTACTATTTTCAGGTTTTGAGAGATTGATTGTGGAGGGAATATCTCCCACCATCATTGGATTGGTTCAGTCTTTAATAGCGGTTCATGGGATTTTTGATTTTCTCAAGAGAAGTTCGGACCTTGCTTCCTTGACTCCAGTAAGGTGAGTGATAAAATTAGCTGAATTGTTTACCAAAGGTGTTCCAAATCTGCAATTTCTTGTTAACATGATGAGTTTGAAACCCTCTCTTCAAATTTGCAATTTTTTGTTCTTGATTGTTTGTTGGGATAAGGTTGTTTGTTGTTGTTGTTGATTGACTATGATGGAGATTGTTTTTTTCTTTTTCTTTTTTTCCTTTTGTTATTGAGAAGTCATGAACTCTAGAATGCAGCATTCAACTAAATTTGGAATTGAGTTTACCGGGTTTAAACTTCACTTGCTTTAAGCTTTTCTTAGATTGCTGGCATCAATGTTACAGATCTTATATTTCTGCTCAATGTTTCAAATGCTAAAGTGTGACATGAGTTGTTCCATTTGCCTCAAAGGCAAGGAGTAAGCTTTATGAATACATAATAGAAAAAATAATTATAAAAAAAAAAAAACAAAGATCTAAATTAATGGAAAATTAGAAAAACAAAAACAAAAACAGCCCTCAAGCACACAAAAGAATGGTTGACATATCTTAGGGAACACCCCATCCAATAATCTACCCAATGCTAATAAGTAAGCAAAAATATTTGTGTTTTCTAATGAGCAAGTGTTTTATCTTGGCAAAGGGAACAAGTTGTTTTGACACCATATCACACAAAATACCTATAATTATTAATTGGAAAAATGCTTATGCAACTTTTTATGATGCCACTAGGTCTTTGTAATTTAAAAGAATTTTGATAGAAATGAAATTTTTTAAAGTAATTTTAGTTTCAAATAACAGTAACTATTGTATGGTTCAATTGGTTTTTGTTTGTATATTTTATTTTATTTATATATTATAAAAATTGAAAATGACAATTTCTATTCATTGTTGTTTGTGTTGCAGGTAATAACACAATATAGATGAATCAAGTTGGATATGTAGTGGGCTTCAATGTCTTCTTTTGATATTTTCTTTTTGGATATGTTTTGAGTCATTTTAAGTTGAGACAAATGTATGTAATATTTGATATACTTTTTTAATGTAACAAGTTACAATATTATAAATTATGGATTTTTGACATGCCTTTTAAATATAGTGTTGTGAGTTTTTTATTACTTATGGATTTTTAGTTGTAATTAAATTTGAAAAAATATTTAATTAAAAAATTATATTTTCCAAATATATAGCAACGGTTGTAATCGGTGCTATATATTTGGGAAACATGGGAAATAGCAACGGTAAAAAACTGTCGTTATTTCATCCAGTTTTAGGACTTTTAGTGGCGGTTTCATAACTATTGTTATTGTTCATTAGAAAAAACTTATAGCAGCGGTTTCTTGAACTTTCACTATATGTGTAGGATGTAGTAGTGGTCTTTTCCGCTACAATAGTTAGTTGTATATACAAAAAAATATTGATCAATAGCGACGGTTATACTCGTTACAATAGATGACCGTCGCGAGAATTTTTTTTTATACCATCGGTCGCAAAACCGTCGCTATAACCTTTTAGTGATGGCACTTAGACAACGGCCAGTTGAACTTTAGCGACGGTTTTTAAAATCGCTGGTATAAGCTCATGCTGTCTATAGCAACGGTTTTTGCATAATTTAGCAATGGTTTTGACCGCTGCTGAAACCTGTATTTTTTGTAGTGTGTTGTTGTGTGATTAAATAAACTTGAACTTGTTGATTCACCAGTAGAGGTTTTGCACCCTAAATAATAAAGTTTACTAAAATTAAACTAGATGAGATGATTTAGGGATCAGCTAAATCATTGGTAGTTTTGGGCCCTCATTAATAGTAGACCAACCACAATGTAATTCTGCGGGAGATAATTCACCATGAGGATCCTCTCTTGCCTAGAAGTATTCTTGTGGCTAGGAGAGGTTAACATGTACCCCCAAAATGTGAAAATTACCATCCATAAAGAGTGATCTTTCACTTGTTTGGGGTTTGTGCCCGCTTGTCTGGTAGTAAGAATAACATGCGGGTAGGAGAGGATCCATACTAGATAATTCAAACTCCTGTCGTCAGGACCTAGGATGGATGGTCCACCCCTTGTCCGTTACTTGCCTTGTTCCTTTATTTTCATAAAACCTAACATAATTATAGTGTATATATTGATGGGGTAAAACACTTGGGGTAATACAATCTTCTCCCACCCGAGCCAAATTGAACCATCGGAAAAAGCCCAGCCCCAAGACTTACCCGAGTTGATGGAACGTGCTCACACGTATTGGATAACCTAAGACATTCTAAGATTTTACACCTAAGGGAGTATCAAGTAAATATGGCGAAGGTCCTTGAGTCGGGAGATAGACAATATAGTGGAAATGCCCTCGGTTTGAGTAGGGAAGGTTGGAAAAATTAGACCATTTGAGCAGCTCAAAAGATTGAGCTTGCTTGTTTGGACGAGAGTATCATCCAAGGCCATAATAGACTTAGAAGAATCTAGGTCAGAGCTCATTTGACTAAGAGCACAAATGACGTCAACCGACAGACCAAGGCTCCTAAGAATCTCACTAAGGACTCCATCAAGAAAGAAGAAGTTGGCAGGAAGAACACTCAAATCAGGGGGACACCATCGTGCTCTAATAAAAGAGCATAGACGAGCAAAATGGAAACCTAAAGGGGTGCCAATAGAATTCCAGGATTGGTCAAGAAATAATTTAAAAAAAAAAAAAAAGGGAAAGAGGGGGAAACCTAGATGAATGGTTACAAAAATCAAAGATAAAATAAAGAGAGCAGAGGGTGTACCTACAAACAGACGAGTTTCGAACTCCTTCCAAGCTAAACAAGGTTGCAGGCATAAGGAGAAAACACAATTCAAAATTCCCAATTGATGAAGAGTTGAAGTAAATTCGGGCCACATTTATAGGCAATACAAATCATATCCCAACTGTTTGAAAACCCAAATGATCCACATCCTTGGATAGGTGCATCAATCGAGGAAAAATGGCTACGTATGTGATTGGCCATATAAAGGACATAATGACAACATGGGGATCCATAAACGTGGGAACCAAAATGGCAGAGAACCAAGCGTCTCAAGCATATTTAGACTGAGTGACTTATCAAATTCTTAATGTCCGTGTACGCTGATGAACTAGGGAATGAGGGGGAAGATGATGATGATACATTTGGCTCGAGACAACAAAGACCGAATGACCCCATTAAGATGGGTCGCTTATGACCCGAACGTCATTACCAACCAGCTGCTCGGATCTGACACATATCGCGAACATCAACCAAGAGTAAGATACATCGCATAGAGAGCATGCAACCAAGTGTCAGATTACCGACTGAGGGCAAGCCTTACTCATACATGAGGATATCGACAAAATCACCTGACCAACCATCAAAAAATGCATAATGATTATAAATAGAAGGCGACTAGAAATCACAACAAAAATCATGCCACTACACGAAATCCTTACCCATGTCCTTGCCACAGAATCGGGAAAGATCCCTAAATGCAGGCCTATTAAAGCCTATATAAAGGGGACTCGTATCTCCTAAGACGCCCCCTTTGTGCGATGCCCTTGAGGCAAGACACATAGGGGTGGGGCCCATGCACTTTTTGGATGTCACATCACCCAAAAAAATGTATGGACCCACCCCTTTTGTGTCTTGCCTTAGGGACGTCACACAAAGGGGGGCATCTCAGGAGATATGAATCCATATAAAGGAGGGCACCCATCTAGATAAAGGTACGAAAATAATCCCCCTTCTAGTGATTTCGCTAAGTGCATTAGACACTAACTTTACCATCGTAAGCTAGTGCCACACCCGGTGCCCCTCATCATTTGCTTTCAAGTTTACGTATTCTGGAGATAATGTAGATCTAACATTATAAGAATGAAAATATGAAGATTTATGAAGAAAATGAACTATCCTAGCAAGATTTCAAGAGTTGGGAGTGAAACTTACCCAATTTGAGGAAGAACTCCTTCTACCTCTCCCAATCCTCTCTAATATCTCTAACATTTACTTTTTTGTTCTAAATGACATAAATGAGGTTTTAGAGGGGTTATAACTCATCTAAGATGTGATCTCACATATGTGGGGGTCCAATGGGTGAAAGTCACGTAAAAAATGGCATAAAAATATAATTTTTTGAAACTTTCGGCATTTCCAGGCATGATCGGTCATAAGATCTGTGATCGATCATGGGCCTTTTAGGAAACACCTGAAAGCTTGGATCATTCTCTCATGATCGATTATGCATGTGATTTTTCTCTCATAATTGATCTTGAGATTTGTGATCAATGACAATCATGATCTTTCGTATGATTCTTCTCGTGATTCTCTAGATGGATCACGCTTCTTCTAGCACTAACCCTCCACAGAAAAATGGACATAACTCTTTGTAAAAAAACTCTAAAATATGCACCATTTGAGGCGTTGGAAAGTAGACTCGAATACCTTTCCAATGATGTATGACTCATACTCAAATTGTCTTAGGATTGGTACAAGTTTACCCATGAAGTTACCCTAATTATGCACATAGAAAAACTTTGGAACTTAACAAGTTCAAGTCTGAACTTGGGTTTTACAGTTCTAGCTTGGTCCAAAGGGTTCCTAAACCACTCTATGGTCTTTTTAAAACATGTAAACTGATAATTTTACCCTTATATAAGTAAAATTATAGTTTTTCCCTTTAAGCGCAACACGGGGTGTTACAAATATAATAGAAAATAAGCTATAAATAAAAAAATAAAGAAGAAATGGTTAGAAATCTCTTATTGACTTTGGGTCGAGGCATGTTAGAAGGCACTATCCTTAACGGTATTTGCCTCCCTCTTTCGAATGTGGAAGTCTCTCTAGCGACCATTCTAGGATTCAAGGACTTGATCTTCTTGGACCCACACAGTATAAGAAGATCCATAGCTAATGGCCACAAATATGGTTCAAACCCAATGAAATAAAAGACTCAAATCTTAGTGAAAACAACGAATGTTTTCACTTAGAAACTCAAAATGATTGTAGAGAAAGTAGAGAGAAGAGAAAGTGAGAGAGAGAGTTTTGTAATTCTTCAAGTTCTTCAAGATATATTTCGACATACAACACACATTTTATTTATAGATTTCAAATGGGTGTCTTTAGAGGTGTCTGTAGATATTTGAGACACCCTTCCATGTGGATTAGTCATCCACTTGTGTTTATAGACACATTAAACACATTAAAAAACGTTGCCTATAGTTATAAGTAGCATGCGTTTTTTAAACGTTGTTTCGAGCTGCGTCGGGAAAAGTTAGAAACTTTGCCCAACGTTTTTAAAATGCTAGCTAAAGTCACAATAGGCAACGTCTTAGGCAGCATTTTAAATGTTGTCTAAAGTATGTTTAAATATAAGAAAAAAAACTAAGACTATAGGCAGCGTTTTAAAAATGTTGTCTAAAAGTAGGTTTAAATAGAAGAAAAAAAATCAATGAGGTTACATAGGAGTTCTACGGAGCAAATCCAATCAAAAGAGATTATTTGGACAAATATGTCACTTGGATCAAACTAAAACCAACATTTGAATCTTAAATTTTCTGTAGGAACAAATCCAACCAAGAAGATATTAATTCTTTCTCTCACGAAGAAGAGAAGAGTTACAACTCCATATGCCTCCGACTTCCCATATAAGCAACAATACGGCCTTAGAGTGTAATGGTAGATAATATGGCATTAGATAGAGTGTAATGGCAGAATAGGATTTAAGTAACTGACCCCAAGTAGTTGTGACGCAGCGGAATAGCAAGCAGAAGAACATGTCATTCTCCTTTATTGGAAAAAGCCCTAAACTTTATTAAGAAAGAGAAAAATTGTCCTGAAACTTTTATTAATTGAAGACTGAATTGCCTTGAAGGCTATAATGCTTTAACTAGAGAAAAGAAACCGTAATTCGTGTTAGGCATGAAATTAGGCTAATTTGGTAAATTTTACCAAAAATAGAAAAATCGAGATAATAACAAAATCAAATACTATGATCACTAAGAAACATCCTAGAACAAACAGGATCTTATACTGACTTCTAAATAGAAAGTTATAGCGAAAAGGGAAGTTACTAAAAATAGCAAAAGCGCTGATTTAAGGACTTGAACGAAGGAATTTATGCAAAAAGTGGTGGTGCTCATGGCGAAGGTATGAGTTTTGACCCTTGCGACGATTCCCTTAAGCTCACCAAATTTCACGCAATTCGATCATCGGGGCTCATGATTTCTACTAGCGCATTTTGCCCTTCTTGTGTGTAAACTTATGTCAGTCCCTCTGCTCAAGGGAAGCTTGTGCTGTTTGTTCTACATCACCTTCGCACCATCTCAATTCTCAATCATCTGCTCACCATAGTACTCTCCTTACTAAGATGGGCCCTTTTTCTCTCCTGTATACATATATTCAAATAACAGAGTTCTACTTGTGTAAATGACTGTTAGCATGGTCGTCCACTAGCAATCAGACTAGTAAGAGGGAAAATGAACCTTCTCCAAATCATATGTTAACTTGTTTCTAATTTCATTAAAGTCTAATAATGTACCTTTTCCAAATCATCTGTAACTCCTTTCTAAATTCTTCAAAGGACCATAAGGGGTGCCATACAAATAAGGCGTCCACACATGTGAAGCTCAAAGCCATTGAATTTACATGAGGTATGCTAATAAAACGAAGATATGAATGCTAAAAGGATTGCAATCAGGCAGTTTAAAGGATGTATGAGGGGACGTATGCCAATACAGGAGACACATTTTTGTTATTCTAATTTAAATCTGACGCTACAAAGCCATTTAAAAAAAAAAAAAAAAAAGGCAGCGACTGGTTTCAAAACCAGTTTGAAAAAAATAATAAAAAAACAAACGAACACAACAATAAGAAAAAGAAAAAGAAAAATGAAGCTTACCTAATGTCTGGTGTCGCTCGTCCTTGCATCAGCACCGAAAAGTGATTTACATTTTCTTATCACTTTTCGGTGCTGATACCAGCACTCTTAAGTCCCTGCACACATATTATACATGGATTTTGTGTGCACAAAAGCCAATGGGAACTTTTTTAGGGTTGTTTTGTTGACGAATGCTTAACCTAACCATAGATGTGCGGGACCAACATTCCACTTAACCAAAGGCCCGTTCTGATTTTGTGGTCTCAATTTCGATGCAGGTGTTGTTGGGACAGGCTACCCGGGTTAGGCACTTTGTTCGTTGTTGCCTAGAATCTGAAGCGAAATAAAAATAGTTTCATTTCGCTCTGGATTTGGAGGCAGGGACCCGGTTTCTTGTGCACACAAAATCCGTGTGTAATTTGTGCACACAGATCAACGGACATACACATCAGCGCCGAAAAGTGATTTATATTTTGGGGGGCACTTATCACTGTTCAGCGCTGATGTATTCGCCCCTTGGTCCATGTGCACAAATTACACACAGATTTTGTGTGCCTGAAGACAATTTAGAGACTATCTAAAGTATGAATGACATCAGGGCTGACACATCAGTGCCAAAAGTGAAAAGCTTCCCCGAAAAGTATATATCACTTTTTCAGTGCTGATGTGTCAGTCCTAATGTCATTCTACTTTAGACACTCTAAGTTGTTCTACCAAATCTCACTCCGTTTCATTTAACGATGTGGAAACTGATACAGTGACGACCTATCACAACTGATAATCCTGAAATACTAAGAACCCATTACCCAAAACTAAAACGTATGCTCGGTGCTACAATTCACCTGGAGTATTTTCAATACCCTTCCAAATCTACTACTACAAAGCTTGTTGTGCTCACCAGAAACTGTAACTTTAATAAATTTCAAGATTTGGGAAATGAAGAGGGAAGATGAAGAAGAAATGATTTACCGGGGACTTTTGTCATTTCAAAAATAAAAAGAGAAACATAGCCCAAATCCCCCTCCTACACCAAATATTTTTAAAGGCTTCAACATTATCCGCCTAGCAGCAATAATCCCTTAAATATTATAAAGTTCTTAAATGGTAGATTTGAAAACAAACTATCGTTGTCAGGTTGATACTCTGATTCGATTTTGAGTTTTGAGTCATAGGTTGATTAGTGAATCTAACTATCTTTCTTGTATTCAACAAGAATTTGTGACACTGATTCATTAAGTTGCTATTTCATGAACTTATGTATGTGGTAATGACAAATCTTTGGTTGTTAAGCACAGGGTGGTACTGCGACATAAGGTCAAAATATTTGAATATCATTGATCATGTCTAGGACCACTCAACTCATTAATTCCATTGAAAGATCTAAAAAAAAAAATCTCAATTTGGTTCAGTTTGTGTTATGTATTTAACGTTTTGATGTATTTCTGAAATTTTAAGTTTCTGTCTGGTTTTTTAGGGGACCAAGGATTTAAATAAATTGATATAAATGGATTTCAGATGATATGGTGGAGATATAAAAGTCTAAATAAAAATTAGAGAAGAAATAAAGGAAAAAGGCAGAGTAGAGAAAAGAAGGAAAAAAATAGAGGAAAATTGAGGAGAAAT
>JAOXJP010000012.1:4648995-4668938 GCA_025762735.1 Platanus orientalis | reverse complement strand
TTAGACAGAGCGAAATGGCGTAACAGGATTCATGTAGCCGACCCCAAATAGTTGGGATAAGGCTGTTTGTTGTTGTTTGTTGTTGTTGTTGTTGTTGGCTGTGATACTAGGATGAATTATGTTTCTACTACCAGACAAACAGTTACTTGAGAAGGCCAAGGAAGCTGCCTTTTAGAATAATGTAGGTTTTTTCCTACTTCATACTTCATAGATTTTTTTTGGGCGGGGGGGATTATAGCGGTAAATTTATTTCCCCACCCCTTGTGTTTTTTGAGAGGTTTCGGAATTTTGCTTGTTACTAAGAGTTTATGCCCCTTGCCCCCACCCCAAACTTAGGTTGTAACTTTGTTCAAATCAATAAAATTCTCAGTGGTCTCGCTCACCTTCCAAAAAAAGCATGTCAGATTTCAGTAATGAATCATAAGTCAATACATATTACTTGAAAGTGAAAGACAAGGATCGATATTTGCAATCATGGCCGTGATACTAGGACGAATTGCATTTCTACTACCAGCCAACAGTTACAGTCTCGCTCACCTTTTAAGGAAAAAAGAATATCAGATTTCGGTAATCAATCATAAGTCAATACATATTATTTGAATTTTTTGAGAGGTTTCAAAATTTTGCTTGTTATTAAGAGTTTATGCCCCCCCCCCCCCCTTCACAAAGTTAGGTTGTAACTTTGTTTCAAATCAATAAAATTCTTGGTGGTCTCACTAAACTTAAAGAAA
Organism: Platanus orientalis; assembly: GCA_025762735.1. Classification (NCBI taxonomy): domain Eukaryota; kingdom Viridiplantae; phylum Streptophyta; class Magnoliopsida; order Proteales; family Platanaceae; genus Platanus; species Platanus orientalis. The sequence goes on along the minus strand of JAOXJP010000012.1, from coordinate 4,668,207 downwards.
AAAAAGCATATCAGATTTCAGTAATCAATCATAAGTCAATACATATTACTTGAAAGTGAAAGACAAGGACTAATATGTCATACCGTTGATAGTTCCAGCTCAAATGTGAATCCAAATATATCATAGATGTAATTTATAAAATCCAAGACACCCCGAACTTCATCTTTTATCTGAAAGTTAAGCAAAAACAACCTGAACATAATAATAATAAAAAATAATAATTGTTGTTTTTTTTTTTTTTATAGATAAAATTATTATTATTATGGTAACAATAATAACTACTACAACAACAACAATGACAACAATCTATGTGACAAGAACACTTCATTTTCTTGCTATGCAAGACACATCAGTCCATCTCGGACACCGACATTGATACTTCTGTTTTTGACATAAGTGCATATAATTTTCACATAAGGTGACGCATGATACCCCGTATCTGGGTTGGACACCGACAACCATATCAGTGTCCTCGTTACCTAGATAATAATAATAACTACTACGTATTGATTACTCTGAACTCACCTGGGACTCCCTACAGAAGATATGAGCATCATCCTGCAAAAGAATGAAGACTACAGTCTGTCAGAATCAATTTTGTTTTACAAGAAAGCATAAAAGAATGTTAGGTAGCAGAGAAGAAAAGTGGGCAAACCATGGTTTATTTAGGTTGCTGTTGTAAATACCAAAAGGGCTAAATTAAAGCGTCCCAAAGAGGACCACAAGGTTCTTAAAGAAATTAGAACCTCACGCTCAGTTGCATGAAAAGTCAGGCCAAGGGAAACAGTAGGAATCCACAGCTAATAGAAATGCAGTGGCTCATACTAGCCACCATGGCCAACACTGCACCACTGTCAACTTATCAGTTGCCAATGCTAACACCTGGGGTTATAAATCAACAGAAAAACCAACACCTAGGATTTCGTGAGTGCTAGAGTGTTGTGCAGCTGAGGAAGGTCCATTACATATTTAACCAAGACACAGCCCAGATGGTCAGACCAATTAGCCCGATACCCAGCCCTTTCCCGGGTGGGGTTCACCTTTTGATTCAAACATCCATCAAAACCCAAAGGGAAAAATAAACCTAGATGGGTTGTGGTCGACTTTGTCAAAATGTATGGTTTAAAGTGAATCACCCAATACCCCCCTAGGGCCAAGAGTAAAAAAGACATTATGTTGTAAATTTTTTATTATATGAATCAATTTCAATTATTTTCCACAGGGTTTTTCCTCAATGTTTTGGGGTATAGTCATATTATTTGGGAGAGAAGGGAAAAAACAGAAGTATCTCGAGTTCCGAGGACTAGAATAAAGTAGTACTTTTATCTACTTTTTTTAGACGACTTATCCTTTTTTTTTTTTTTTTTTTCAGAATTGAGAAAAGAATGGAAGAATAGGATTCGTGTAGCCTACCCCAAATAGTTGGGATAAGTTTTTGTTGAATTAAGTTGTAGTGTACTTGAGAAGAATAGGAGATGAACAAGAGTTTGATCAAGACTAAAGAAAAATAAGAGAACAATTTGAGGAGATTCAAATATGGTGATTAATTTGAACCAAATTCCACAGTATACAAGAACTTCTCCAAGTGAGATTTCATGCTTACCACGTCAAGGCTTTAATCAAAGATAGAGTAATTGCAATCAACCGTGCCCCATTTTTTCTCCTTCCATCTTCTGGTTCCCATCTTCAGTTTGCTGGCAATACTATGGTTTCTTGTGACAACTCCCAGCATCAGATCAGGATGCTTGAGTGTGATTCCAGGTGCTTTGAGGTTGTGTTTGGGTTGTATTTAAATCTCGGCAAGAGCTCCTTGATTGCAGTGCCAAACTTGGACATGCTTGCGACCGATCTGGAGTGTAGACGGGGATATCTTCCATCTACTTATTTGGGACTCCCTCTTGGATCTATGTACAAGCAAAAGGAGGTGTAGCAACCGGTGATAGATAGGATGAGGAAGCATCTTAATGGTTGGAAGGCTTGTTACTTGTCGAAAGGGGGGTCGTCTTACCCTGATAAAGGCAACACTTGCAAGCATCCCCATTCACTATTTATCATTGATCGTTTTGCTTGGTTCCATGTGCAATGTTATGGAGAAGTTGCAAAGGGATTTCTTGTGGAAAGGGGGCAGGCCGACAAGGGTATGCATTTGGTGGCATGGAACAAGGTGTGCTCCCCTAAGGAGAAAGAGGGAGCAGGTATTCGTAACTTGGGGGACATGAATAGAGCTCTCCTATGCAAATGGTTATGGCGTTTTGATAAGGAGGTTGGTAGTTTATGGAGACAGGTGCAAAGGGGTTTGAATGAGAAGGAAAGATCATGTAGGGATACAATTAAATAGGAGTATAAGAATGTTGTGGTCCTTAAGGAGATAAAATGGAGGCAAAAAGCAAAGGTGAAAATGGTTAAAAGAAGGGGACAACAACACCAAGTTCTTCCATAGAATTGCAACGGCTAGAAAAAATGTTAATTAGATATCCAAGATGAGGATTGGAGACGTTTGGGTGGAGGATAAAGGGAGAATCAGAAACCATGTAGATGGTTTTTTTGAGGAATTATATAATGACTCAGGTATGGTGAGACCAAAATTAGAGGGTTTGGAATTCAAAATGTTCTTTGAAGATCAACGGGCGTGGCTTGAAAGGTCTATAACAGATCAAAAAGTGAAGAATGTGATTTGGAGTATTGAGGATGATAAAGCCTCAGGCCCGAACGGTTTCACTATGGCTAAGACATGTTGGGAACAAGACATGGTTCTATAAGACATGTTGGGAATTGATTTGGGAGGATGTTATGAAAATTGTGGAAGACTTCTATCATGATTATTTCTTGAATCGAGGTACTTTTATTTCTCTCATTCCTAAAAAAGGAGCGGAAGAGATAAAGGATTTTAGACCGATTAGTTTGGTGGGCAGCATATCTAAGATTATCTCAAAAACCTTGGCAGGTTGAATAAGAGAAGTCTGATCCTCAATTATATCTCCAAATTAAAGTGCTTTTATTGGGGGCAGGCAAAGTGTGGATAGTGTTCTGGTTGCCAATGAGTGCATTAATGAGATGATTAAAAGGAGTTAGAGATTCTTTGTAAGCTGGACCTGGAGAAAGCCTATGACAGAGTGAATTGGAGATTTTTGGATCACATGCTCCAAAGGCTGGGTTTTGGCATTAGGTGGAGGAAGAGGATGGCTAAATGCTACGAGACAACATCCTTCTCAGTCCTCCTTAATGGTTCTCCGGGTGAATACTTCTATAGTAAAAGAGGGTTGAGACAAGGTGACCCGCTTTCTCCTTTTCTTTTCTTGGTGTTTGTGGAGGCTTTCAGTGCTATGCTCATTAAAGCTTTTCAAGAAGGGCTGATGGAAGGGGTGGAGGTGGGAAGAAATGGTATGATGTTGACTCATCTGCAATTTGCACCTGATACCATAATTATGTGCAAGAGTTCGATAAGGCAATTGAAATTCTTGAGATATGTAATAAGATTTGAAGAGGTATCGGGGTTGAAAATAAATTTCACTAAAAGTTACATTTATGGAGTGGGTCAAGTGGATGACCTTTGGCGGTATGCAAAGATCCTGGGTTGTAAATAAGGAACCTTACCCACCATGTACTTGGGGATGCCCTTAGGGGCGCCTTATAGATGTAAGACTGTTTGGAACTTAGTTATTGAAAGAGTTCACAGGAGACTAGCAGGGTGGAAAGGGACATATTTATCCAAAGGGGGTTAGAATAACTTTAATTAAATCAATTCTTGAGAATCTCCCTACCTACTTTATGTCCTTATTTCCCATTCCAGTGGCGATTGCTAGTGAGATTGAGAGGAGCCAAAGAGCATTTCTATGGGGAAAAGGAATGAACAATGTGGGGATGAATATGGTGGTGTGGGAGGATGTGTGCAAACCGAATCATAATGGCGGTATTGGAATTCAGAGAGTTGGAGATATGAATAAGGCATTGCTTTCAAAATGGCTATGGAGATATGCAGTTGACCATGAGAGCCTGGGAGAAGGATAATTGTGGAAAAGTATGGGGAAGCAAATCACTGGGAAACTAGAAGATCAACAAACCCATATGGGGTAAGTTGTTGGAAGGAAATAATGAATCAGATAGAAGAGTTTAAAAAAACCACTAAGGTGGAGGTCGGTTCAGGTTTAAACACCTATTTTTGGCAGGATAAATGGTGCTCCCGTGAACCTTTACATAGGGAATTTCCTCAAATTTTCGCTTTAGTGCAAGATAAAAATGCTCTAGTGGCCGATTGCTAGAATTGGATGGGCGAAGGAGGTACTTGGAGAGTGATGTTGAGAAGACACTTAAATGACTGGGAGGTGGATCATATGGCACGTCTCCTTGGCACTATTAAGACTTCTAATCTTGTTGGGTAAAAAGAGGATGTTCGGCTTTGGACACTGGAAAATTTTCAATGAAGTCGTGTATTTATCTCTTTGAGGAGATGGGAACGTATGATGACACGTGGAAGTAGCTGTGGAGATTGAAAATACCTCCAAAAGTGAAGTTCTTTATGTGGCTTGCAATTATAAATCGTCTCCATACCATTGATAATCTTGCTAAGAGGGGTATATGCCTTCTAAGTATTTGCTTGCTTTGTTATCAAGAGGAGGAGACGGTGAACCATGTTTTACTCCACTATCCCTTCTCAAATGAGGTATGGCATATGGCGCTAAATGAAGTGGATCTTGCATGGGTTTTCCCTTGGAGTATTGGTGAGTTTTTTGGAGGTTGGTCCTTGAGAAGGGTTCCCCTTAATTCTCTGAAGGCTTGGAACCTCGTCCTCCCAGCTGTGTAGTGGTCCATTTGGCTGGAAAGGAACCAAAGAACTTTTGAGAATAGTGTGGACCCGGCATACCATGAATATAAAAAGGCTAAAGATAGATTTTGTGTGTGGACAGTTAATTGCTTAGGGTTAGGAAACTCGCTTGCTAATGTAAAGAAAGGGTGGGGCAATATTCTTCGAGATTTTGATGCTTTGTAGTCTCTTGTTAGGTTTTTTCTTTTCAGGATGTCTCATCCCCTCCTTTTCTTTCAATAAAATTTTTCTCTTATAAAAAAAAAAAAGTTTATAGAGTCAGGTGGTGGCAACTAAGTATGGTCTGGTGGATGGGTGGGATGGGATATTGCATTGCATCGGGGGCTCTTTGGTCGTAGTCCGTGGAGGGGAATTGTGCAATTTTAGCAGGTGTTTTAAGGGGGTCTGGCGTATGAAGTGGGAAACGGGAACTATGTTAAGTTTTGGGAGGATGTGTGGTGCGGAGAGCGAACCCTCAAATAGGATTTTCCGAATGTTTTAGGGTTGACAGCGGATCCTCCAGCAATGGTGGCATCCAACTTCTTAATTTAGGGGAATGCGATTGTCTAGTCTCCGGCCTTAAGATGGGACTTATTTGAATGGGAGGATAGTGAGGGTAATTTAGCTCGTCTCACATTCAGAGATGTCATATAGGAGTGGACCATGAAGATCATCAGGTTTGGAGGTTTGGCTTGGGGGACCAATTCTCGGTAAAATCTTGTTATGAGTACTTGTCCAATCACGGGGAGGCAAAAGGCCCTTGGTACGCCGTATGGTATAATGTGGTACCTCTTACGGTCCAGTTTTTTATGTGGACTACTATTTTGGGGAAGATTTCTACGATGGACGCCCTTTGGAAGAAAGGCTTTACTTGCCTAGTGTGTGTCTCTTGTATAAAGTGTGATGGAGAATCAGCATCCCATCTTCTTATCCATTGCCCCTTTTCTTGGAAGGTTTGGTGCGGGCTGGTTAGAGATTTTGGGACCACTTTTATAGCTTTTTCGGACCTCATGGGCCTCCTTGAAGGTTGGCGTTCCTCGGCTTTCAATGACTTTGGGAAGAAAGTTTGGAGGTTGGTGCCTGCAGGTTTGTTGGGCTCTTTGGAAGGAAAGGAATACCCGGGTTTTCAATGGCCATTCAGAGCTTGCTTCACAAGTGTATAGGAGAGCAAAGGATTTGATTGTGTTTTGGGCTAGAAGATGTAAAGGTTATTATGGTTTGCCTAATGGAGCTCTTGTGAGGAGTTGGGATAGTACCATTGGGGTTCATATGCACTAAAGGGGTGGCCCTTCGAGAGTTGGTTTTTTCGTTTTTGTTTGTGTTTTTCTGTTGTGTTTTGGGGATTTCTCATCCCCTTGTCTCCTCTCTTTTTCATTCTTTAGCAATAAATCGTTTTTTCTCATATATATATATATATATATATATATATATATATATATATATTGGTTCCTCCCACCTATCCTATATGTCCAATATTTTTCAATCATCATTACCATTTCTTCCTCAAAACTGTTGTACTCAAAGTCAGATCAGTGACTACACTTGCATTTCCTATTGAGGTTTTCCTGTCATATCTTTTTCTTGTTAGCTCCATGGCATTCAAAACTAGAAAGCATAATGGCAGTTCCATAAAGGAAGTGAAGTCTAAGGCCCAGTCTTAGAATAAACAAAAGAAAGTGAAAAATTATGAATGAATGGAATAGATGATGGGAACAGGAACAAACAAGAACACAAACAAATGAGAATATACGAACAGGTAAAGGAGACACACACACACACAAGATGAGATTAATAGATTGGTTCTGGTGATATTTGAATCCTCTTAATAATGTTAGCTACACAATTAGAAAAAGTTGAACCACATACATATATACATTATTTCAAAAGTATCATGAAAGATATATCGTCAGAATACCTCTTATCAGTATCACTTGGGTACACAATTCTGAATCAATGTATCCTTTGTTTTGCCCCTTTATTTTTTATGTTTTCTTTAAATCCTTGATATTTGTGACTTTTCCTTGTGTGTTTTGAATTTGTTAGTTATATGTCAAGCCAGTCCCAAGACCGGACAAAAGAGGTTGGTGTCAAGTTGCCAGATGGCAAAAACACTTTAGCCAAATCATTTAAACATGAATCCACAAAATTTATTGTTTCAACCTTATGCTGGGTCTAGTAAGATATAGCCCAAGATAAAGTGGAATCATAGAACAGGATTCATGTAGCAATCCCAAGTGGTTGGGATAATGCTTTGTTGAATTGAGTTATCATGTCCACATATGGGTTGACCCACCGGTCAAAATGGATTGACTAAGACCTGTTCAGAGTGTTTCCCTCACCAGTTCGATCGCTGGGTCAGGTTTAAAATCTATGGTCCATGACCTTTTGGATCTAATCAGTCTAAAAACAAATTTCCAACTTACATGCAAATGCACCACCCATACCTGCTGAAATCTCCTTACACGTGTTAATCCAGTAAGTGCACCACTAGCCTCATTCCGATGCAGAACTCCAAAATCAGCAAGACGAAGAGGTAATTCTACAATACGATCCCCAAACAGTTACGATGCAGTGGAAAGTGGACCAAGGGAGATATTGGTATAGTGCAAGAAATAAAGAAATATAGAAATGTAAACAGAAAGATTTGAAGAAAACCTAAGATCATAGCCATAAACTAGAAATACAAACAGAAGGGAGTTTCTCTGTATTGTGTGAGCATTACACACGTTCATAGCTATGACGTGTTCAACATTCAGACTGCAAGATACCATTAATTCTTTTTGTTTGGCACAGAAGGATAATTGTTACGAAAAAAGAAAACAGGAAGTAGAGAATATTATTAGCAATGCATATTACCATTTACCAAAAGAAAGTAAGAAATATCGTTGCACGCACAGATACATACTAATAAATCAGACAACTGAAAAGATGGACAACTAAGAAAGTACAATCTTAACATGCATTTAAATTTCCAAAAGACAACACCTACACAGATCTTAACATGCATTTAGATTTATGTTTGAAGCTTGGCACACTCCAGCATTCTCTAAAAGAGGGCAAATCCTTTGGAGGTCAATCCTTACTGCAGATGTTTGGTCTATAATGCAGGAATGCCTAGAGGACTGTTGACTCCTGTGAATGTGGGCCCAAAATAGACCTAGAACTGCAGATTAGATCAAGAGTAATAGCAGAACAGAATTCTGGAAAAACTGGGCAACAAGAGAAAAATAGCAAAATACCCCTGTAGAATAATCAGAATGGGACAAAATTTTGCAGGCCAATCAAGGAGTGATAGATGAACAAGCATACAAAATTTCAGGTCAATCCAAATGCTAAAAGTATATAAAATATATAATTTAGCAGACTGTACTAGAATTCCAGCAGCAAGATTCAAAATAACTATGGTTAGGGTTGATAGAAAATTAGCAAACTCAAGATAGAATCAACTAGATTTTAAGAATTTAGATGCTTAACGTATAGGGGCAGAAAACCATTCAAAAAGAAATAATAAAGGGCTTACTGTAGAGAGGGCGATTTGACTAGTAACCTGCCTACGAAATTCCCAGCTGTGGACTATGGTTCTCCAATACAGGGCTGCCTGCAGTCCTTCGATCCACGCCAGAGGGTTTTTCAAACTTCAGCAACACCAGGTTGTGAGTCTTGTGACAAGAAGAAGAAGATAAGGAGAATAATAAGAGGAAGAAGGAGAGGTAAAAAGAAGAATAAGGGTAAGTAGAAGGGGGAGCCAATAAGCACCAACTGATTGGAATTCTAGGGCACCAACCACTAGAGAATAAGGGTTTTAAAACCTCAAATTTTATTTCTTCATAAACTGCTCTACTACATGCCATGCACCCTCTTTAATAGACTTCAAAACATAAATTTTAGAAACTACTAAAATAGAAACTACTGAGCACTTATAAAACTCCTAAACACTAGGACTTCTATATAAAAAGAAACTCCTAATAAATATTCCATAGAGAAGTGGTTGACCAGCTCTCCCTTGGGCCCACTTATTGACTCTTTGACTCACTAGAAGACACAAAAATATGTGCTGTCGACCAGCACTTTATTCCCAAATTAACCATGGCTAAAAAGCTTTATTACAATATAACCCATAAATTAAAAATAAAAAATAAAAATAAATCTTAAACTACCCTCGATTGTCCAGCTCTCTTCCTTGGATTGTTCTTGGGCTGTGGTCTCCATATTGGCTGCTTCTTCTCAAGCCAATCTGTGACTGCTGCATCAGCCTATCTGGTTGGAGCATAATTATAGAGCCTTTAAAAGTGGCTCAGAATCAGCTTATAGGGTGGTTACAAAAGCAAAGGATGTATGTTGTATGTGGGTTTTAAATTGTAAATAGTTCCAGGGAATGGGTATGGAAGATATAATAAGGGATTGGATCTCTTTGATCCATAATTCAGCAACAGTGTAAAGGTTATTTTTTTTTTTTTTGGAATTTGTGGCAGCCGCTGTTTGGGCTGTCCCTTATATAGCTCTAGAGCTTTTTGTACATTGAGTTGGGGATCCCTCATCCCTGGTTGAACACAATCTTTAATTTTATCTATAAAAAAAAATCAAGGAGAAAACACATCTTACTTTTGTATCGCAGTCAATCAAGTGGACCAAGATCAAAGAAAATTAAATAAATTTAGGCATTCAATCAGCGTTGCTCCACTAAGAGGATAAAAAACCATCTAATAAACTAGTATTGACATTCTAAATACATACAGAACCAAACAATTAGCCAGTCTCCTCCTAGTTTTAGGTCTAAACATGGAAAATTTCCCCATGTATGACCCCTCCTTCCTGTTAAGAATAAACTAACCAACTCTCCCGAAACCTTAAGGTGTTAGGAGATACAAGAATTAATATACCTCAACACCCCCTCAAGGAGGAACACTGTTCTCTCCTAGGACACACTTGAGAAGCCAGGTGCAAATACACAACACTACATCCGGGAAAATACTTCCACCAGGATTCGAACTTGCGACCTAACCTGCTCCGATACAATGTTGACAGTAAACTAACCAACTCTCCCAAAACCTTAAGGTGTTAAGAGATAAAGAATTAATATACTTCCAACTCTTCCTCCCTTGAGGGCATATGGAAAGAAAAATCAACTGCTGGAGCTCCTACTAGTCTTAGGGATTAGATGTGAAGATGTAACGCACATCTACATTTTAGATGAAACCCACTGCCACTTATTCTATTACTACCAACCCCAACAGAAAAGAGAGATCAACCATACACATTATACAAAGAGAATGCAGGAGAGAATTAACCAAACATTCAACAAAATTTGGTTTCACCCACTAGATGTCACACTGTTAAGCTCGTAAATGCATTACGTTAGTTTAAGAATACAGTTGAGCAGCCTCTACCATGTTTCACTCAATTAAGTCAGCCAAATTGCAGTTTGATTCAAACTTACAGGAAGTTAATGACAAATTAGTTCATACATTACAGAAGTAAACAATGCACCTATCTGCAGTGCTGTTTCAGAGTGAATAAAATAGTCCAATTCTATATGAATGCTATTTCAGATAAGTAAATAAGCATGCAGATGATGCCAACGAAAAATAAACAGAACAGTTCACCTCTATATGAACGAACCCTATGTTCAAACATCAAGCAATGTCCAGGACAATTCATTGGCTTAAGTCCAAATTCTTGTTTCTCAACCTGTACCAAGCGCGACATATATAATTATAAAAGGAAACATATTCTAGGCAGAAAAAAATAAAATGAAATATTATAAATAAATAAATAAATAAAACACAATCTGGATGGAAAGTAAAAGGTAAATTACATTACTAATGATAAAAATTAAAACCAAGTTAACAACTTAAAAAATATGAATGTTCCCTCTCTTTTTATTTTTGGATATATAAGGAATATATTAAGCAAACCAAAAAGGAAAGCAGAAGGGCAAGGGCACGGGATGTATGAGAAATACAAATCCAGCACCTGACAACAGCATGTAAAGCAAAATTACATCCGAACAAAGAAACAAAAATGGCATCAGCCCGAAGTGCCATGGTGTATGTTGTTTGCTGATGATGCTGTGTTGATTGATAAGACCAGAGAGGGGGTAAATGCCAAGTTAGAACTATGGAGGGATGTTTTAGAATCATATTGGTTTAAGAAAAGCCGGACTAAAACAGACTATATGGAATGCAAGTTAAGAAAAATGGGAGTAGAAGGAGGGATTAGTTAGGATTGATAACCAAGAGATACCTCGGAGTAACCATTGTCGTTATCATGGTTCAATCATGCACAAAGAGAGAAATATTGTAGACAATGTAGCTCATAGAATTAGAGTGGGATGGTTGTAAGTGGAACGGTGCTTCTGGAAATGTTGTGCGATAAACGAATACCACTAAAATTGAAGGGGAAATTTTATAAGACAACTACAAGACCAGCCATGCTTTATGATGCAGAATGTTGGGTAGCCAACAAACAACACGTACATAAAATGAGCATGGCTGAAATGAGGATGTTGAGCTGAATGAGTGGCAAGACTAGAAAGGAGAGAATTAGGAATGAATCCATTCGCGGGAACTTAGCTGTAGCATCAATAGGTGATAAAATGAGGGAAAGTCGTCTGAGAAACTGAGATGGTTTGGTCATGTGCAAAGAAGGCCAATGACTGCACCAGTGAGAAGAAGTGAGACGATGCAAGTTGAAGGGGCTAAAAGGACAAGAGGATGGCCAAAATTGACTTGGGTTGAAGTGGTAAGGAGAGACATGGCAGCTTGTAATTTAACGGTAGATATGCACCTAAATAGAGTGGAATGACGGAACAGGATTTGTGTAGCTGACCCCAAATATTTGGGATAAGGCTGTTGCTGTTGTTGTTGTTGTAACAAAGAAACAAAAAAGTCTCCTATTCAAAAGCCATACAACTCCAGTTGAAAACCCAGGGATGGTACTTCAGCCCTTGAAAAAAAGGGAGAATCGAAACCCAGCAAAAAACAAGGGACCGCATTCAATCCCGCAGCAGCCACACAGGAGAAGATAGATCATCAAATATCATGGCATTTCTTTCCAACCACAAACACCAGCATATAACAAAGAGAATGCACTTCCAAATCAGCCAACCATGCTTGCTGATAGCATTCCCCAGCCCTATACTCCACATCTGAATCAAACTCTCAACCGAATTTAGCATGACCCACCACTTGACATTGAAACGATTGAGAATGAAACTTCAAAGCTCCAAGCAATAAAGCAGTGTATAAAGAGATGCCTGCTAGACTCCGCAGCCTTACAGTAGATGCCTCCTCCAAAAATACGAATGTTTCCTTGCACTTCGAGTTGCACTACATCACTTAGGTATTGATACGTAAGTCATGTTCCTTTTCTTCATAAGTTGTAAGATGTAAGAAGATGTAGGTGTGGGGTGTGTGCACATGTAAGAGTAGGTGTGTCTAAGAGCTGCTAGTATTAAACTAGTTTTCTACATTTTCATTTTCTTCTTTCTCTATCTTCAAATTTCTCTATTAGGTTTCTTCTTGACTACATGATGAAAGATACATCATAAATTACCTACTATGCTTAGCGTCCTCATGTGCTACTGAAAAATCTCACCTCAAATACAAACATGTTCTCTTTGTAGTTTGCAGCATGACCAGATGTTTCCCAGAGTTGCATATTGTACATGTTTGGTGTCAAAACCTGCAAAAGGCGAAAAATACGAGAGCAAATTCTCAACATAGTTTTATATAGATGCATAAATATGGATATAGAACTAACCTCTTGGTAACCTCTCTCCCTATATTGATTTCGTATGAATTCCATTAACTTGTTGTAAATTCGAGTGCCATGTGGCAAGAAGAAGCAACTTCCTGGGCTGAAATGTCGAAGGTAATTCAATTAATGGATGATGTGGACAAATTCAACCAGATTTTACAAACTAAACTAGGATTTTGACTTATCACCTAAGTGGATGAAAAAAGAAAAGCTCTTGTTTTGCCCCCAATAATCTGTGGTCATATTTCTTTGCTTCCTCCAGCTGGGTGAGGTATTCCTGCATCAAGGATTACGGTCAAGGGTTGAGATAATAAAAAAAAACGTGTAACAATGGCGTAACTTGACTGTTATTCACCAGTGTATCAACCATAAAGGTCACTAAACTATAGGTTGTTATTCCACACTTCAAAAAAAAAAGATTCACATATATTTTTTTGGATAATTATTTCACATATGTATGGTTCACATTTAGTACTTATTCGATTAAACAAAAACAATCAAAGATTATTCATAAAATCAAAAGGGAATGGTTATTTCCAGCTTGTTTTTTATATTTCCAGTACAAAGACTCCATTTCAAAGGAGAAAAGTTCTTAAAACACATTCTTGTCCTGGAAATACAAAAAAAAAAAAAAAAAACAGACCTGGAATTGGAAATAACAATTCCCTGCTAAAAGTAACTAAAAATTACTAATATAGTATTAAAACATTACAACAGAGTTCAGATAACAGACAAATGGCCATTATAACAAAGATTATGGTCCATAAGGAGCATCCAAGATCACTAAGAATAAATTAGATGATCATAAATGATTATGGGGAATCCAAGAAGTTGCTGGAAATTAAGGGCAGATTAGGTTTTCTTTTTCTTTTTCTTTCTAGAGGTGTTATTGTAATAAAATGGGCCTAAAAAGAGTTTTATTTTTATTTTTTTTTATGTAAGAGAATAATACAGCTAATATGTGGGGTCCATGGATAGTTTTGGTTAGTCTTGATTCCCAAGTCTTTTTAGTAAGTAGGGTTTTAGGATTTAGTAATTATCATTTTTGGGTGTCTATTTTCAAGAGTGATGTATTCTATATAAAAAGATGTAGTCTCTAACGTATGCAGTAGTTTTTATGAAGAAATCTTACAGAAACCCAAAGTTGAAGTTGGTGCTTTTTCTTCTTCCTTACAGGTGATACTGTGAGATCTCTTGTAGATAGTTAATGCTATTACAAAACCTGTTAGTAATTGGTGTTGCTAACAACAAATCAGTTAGTGCTGATTGAAACTCCTATTCTTCTTCTTCTCATACTCTTTCTATATGGTTAATGATCTTCAATTGATCTACATCAACTGTTGCTCAAAGATTAGACTACAGGTGGCAACGAGCCAAGTTGAGCCGAGCTTTGCCCAGCTCAGCTGGGCTCGTCACATTAAGGCAAAGCTCAGGCTCGTGATGAGCCAGAGTTGCCGAGTTCAGGTTCGTCTCGGATTCTTAGAAGTAGGCTCAGCTCAGCTCGGCAGTGAGAAAAAAAAAAAAGGGCCCAATAGTCTAATGACCCATTAACCCAATGTCTTTTTTGAACATTACTACTTTTCACACACATATATAGAAAAAAAAAAAAAAAAAAAAATTTAACCAAACCGAGCTTTTAATGAGTGGAGTTTAGTGAAGCTTGGCTCAGGCTCGCTTAGCAAACAAGCTCAAATCCATGCTCAGGCTCCGCTCCACTTGGCGAGCTTAAAATGAGGCTAAGGCTCAGCGAGCTTAAAATGAGGTTCAGGCTCAGCTCATCATGAGCTGAGCTAGCTTGGCTCATTGCCACCCCTAGATTGGACTTCCTACAACAAAAGGGTATTGATTTCATCGTCTACAATACCTCCAGATTAAGTGACTGATTTCTCTTAACATATTCTGAAATTTTGTTGTGCTGGAATTCCGAGTCCAGACTGAGTTTTGATCATTTTATATATTTTTACCTGTCAGTTTGTTCTAAAACTTTGGGCTTTCTTTTTTCGCCCATAACCCTATTTGCATATCAAATTTCAAACCAATCAGATAACCATAGACTCGTTTTCTGTGCCCCTAAAGTTGTCCAGAATTGTTCCAGAATTGCTAACCTGAGTTGTCTTTTGTAAACCAGAATAAGCCTACTTTGATGAGCACATTGGGGCAAAGTGGGGCCCACACTTGACCTTGGTGGGATCCACACATGAAGGCAAGCAAGGAAGAGTATGGGAGCATCTTGTGGAGTGTTTAGTTTTGTTAGTCTTTTGGTAGAAATTTATTTTAGTTTATTTCATGCTTTCATTAAGTATTAGAGTTAGGGATATGATAGGTATTTCAGTTTTTTATATAGGGAATAATTGGAATTATGTAATAAAGCCAATTTTTGGCTTGGTCAACCACTCTTAGAGGAAGGGGGGACGATTTTAGCTTTTTGTTTCTTATTTTTCACTTGCTGTTTTCTTTATTTAGGTGATGTAATGAGGGGGAAACCCTAGAGAAATCATGGGCTATAAAATACCACCTTCTCTTAATTTTTTTTTTAATGAATATTAATAAGATTTTCTGGTATTCTTGGCAGCACATGACTGCGGCTCCTTGTCTTCAAGTTTGGCCTGAAACTTGACTTGAGTTGGTGATTTCTCGAGTAGAGGTTGGTGATTTCCTCTAGGTACTTCTCTTATCTTTTATTTTCTCTTTCATCTTCTTCTTCTCTATTTCTTTATTTCCCCCGTTAAAGTGTGTTGTCCCAGGTTTTCCAGCAACCCAACTCCACCTTCATCTTCTTCTTTCTTCATCACTACAGTCCATATCTTCATCCTAAGCAACCAGCCGCCCATACTTCTATTCCCTTTAATACTTTTGATGTTAGACCACCAGAATTCACCTCATACTACCAACACCATCATATAAACTTGACATCTCCATTAAACCAGTTGGCCTCTTCTAAAATCTAAATCTTGTGTCTAAAACCCACGATCCAATAACATCTTACTGCTCAGGTTTTTCCAGTAACTCTCATCACTGTTATTACATCAATTTCCATAAGCAAATACTTCTCCACACCATGCGGCTAACATAAACCTGTCTCCCGACTCTCCCTGGTACTTCACCTAGCAAAATCACCAAAACCCATATTCTATAGGACTGCGGACAGACCCTTTTACTTGGGTTTAATGTTTTATTAAAGGAGACCTAAGTTTCTACCACCAGATGACCATGAGCCTACCCCCTTTGAATCATGCAATACCTTGGTGTAGTCCTTGATTGAGATTTTGAATTAATCACCAGTTTATATACAAGTCTACTGCTGTGTAGATATGTCTATGCATTCTAGGTGTTTGATTGAATGCTTGAGAGTCTACTGCTATATGGATTGACCTCTTGTTAGTGGGCTGCATTGAATTTTGGGCTGTTCTTGACTTGTACTACATCATACTTGTTTTAAGGTTGGATTCCGCCTTTTTTGGTCACATCCCATAGATAACAGCCCATAGGCTGTCCTGCATCAATGACACTTCCATAGATAACGGATTACGGCCCTGAACTATAAGTACACTTAATAATAGATATAATGGAAACAATGGAAACCCACCGATATCTATGCTGCACTGTGCCTAATGCATGAAAGATATTAACAAACTTCTTGTGGATAAAATAGAAAGTTTTACTTTACCAGAGAACCTTTCACACAAAAAAAGGGGGAACTTCGAGATGATTTCAAAAAACAAACTGCATGCCAAGAAAAACCCAATACAAAATACATACCTTCAGACGTTTGGAATCTGGATAAGAAATCCCGTACACTCTCTGTAGACTTTCACGTTCCTTTTTCCCCCTCCAGTAGGCTGATGAAGCCTAGAGATTGCAACTGTATAATTAACACTAATGATATACACATATGCAAATGGTTTAAATTTCCAGAACTACTATGCCATTAGATTCATCACCTTTAAACAAGCAAATGCTTTCACAAAAGATGTATTCGGAATATGGGGTCCACGACATAGATCAACTAGGGGCCCACATCTATAGACGGTGATTGTCTTGTCTTCTGGCAATTCTTTAATGATTTCAATCTGAAAAAGAAGGTTAATAAAAAATTCATAGCATTGCCAAAAAGAACATTCATCTGGGAAATATGAAATCAAGAAAAGTAAATGCCAGCATAAAATATATTTACGAATAAATCAAATGGTGTAGGAACAGCATCACTCACCTTAAAACCGTTTTCAGAAAACATCTCAAGAGCCTGTTCCCGTGATACTTCAATACGCTCAAAAGGCTGTTTTTCCTGCAAGATAAAAGGATATATGTGATGCATTAAAAACCCAATAGCAAGCGAGGAGTTTCAAAATAAAGTATAAACACCTCCAATATACGAGATTATATTTGTATTTATAATCAGACTGACAGTAAGTCCACTCGTGGATCACCCATATCTAGCCATTTTTTTCAGCCTGATAAGTAAATAGGTCAGGTGACTCAGATAGCGCTTAAAAATATTACTTTAATTGGTCAAAAATTTCCAGAGTTTTAGATGAGTTTTCAAATCTTTTTACTGCCTACCCAATCTTGTAGGCCACCAGATGTCACATCATTGCATCCTATTAAGAAATCAATATTTAACTGAAAATAAAAACAAAAAAAAAAAAAGCAAACTTATTTGTCCTGCTTAGTTGGAACTTGGAACATCAAGCAAGTTACAACATCAAGTTCAAAACAAACCCTACAGGGATTTACAACCAAGAAACAACAAAAGCAATTATTTGGAACATTCAATTGGAAGTCCATACCAGGTCATTAACCAAAACAGTTACAAGCTTGCTGGGAAAAGGGGTTTTGAACTTTAATTTAAATTCCATAGTGATATTGGCATAATCACTTTAGAAACCATAATAACTTTTTCCTGGATATCAAATCAAGGATCCATCAGTTGCATTTGGATGCTCATTAAACTAGCTGTCAAACAAGGTCTATATAAATGTGAGGCTTAAGACCAAAAAGAGGAGTGTTGCAAAAAGGATGCATCCAGAAAAGGTCATTTGCAAACAAAATTGAGATGTTGGATCCTAATCCCATCAAAAAATTGTAACAGCATCAATTTTCCTTGAATCAAATGATCGAGCCCTCATACAGAAATTATTTCGGTATACCACACTTTTTGCAACATTTTTCTAACCAAAATACCAACAGGGTGCACATACATGGTTGCATTACTATTTTCCTTGTGCATTTATTTTCCTTAGGGTTGAAATATATGAGTTTCACCATGTCTATGCATTTAGGATAGTTTAGAACAGTTTTTGGTAGGGTTAATTCTATCCTTCTATGTAGGAGCAGAGTATTCTCTTTTGTCTTTGAGGAGCTCTACGTTGGAAACTCGCTCGCTCTAAAAATTAGGGAGAAGGCAAATGGTCTCTCGTCCAGTATTTGCCTTTCCTTTTGTTCAGTGTGCTGGTTCTGCTCAATTTTATGTTCCGGTTCTTGTGCTGATCCACTTTTGGGTTTCGTTAGATCCAAAGCGGATCATGGAAAAATCTTGTTAGTGTGTGGCAACACTAATGGGATTAGGCAAATTCTTTAGGGTCCTGAAAATGGGCAAGGACAGTAGAGAATAGAATATCATTATCCCGGAAAGCCCCGAGGGTGTGGGTTGGCAGCATTTCATACTCATGCTCGAAACAAATTTTTGTTCCTCTTTGAAACCTGTGACTAGTCCCGACTTCTGTTTTGGACCATGAGGTTTTCCCTTCTATTTCCCATAACTAGGTCTCCAGTCATGATTCGGTTTGTATCCAATCAGAAGGGGGCCGGACTCTCAAAATATCTAATGCAGGGGCGTCTTGTAAGTTCGCTTGGTGGTGGTCCAAGGTCCTTTGCTCCAAGGTTACCTCACAACTCCCATGGATCGATCTGGAATCCTTCATTGGATCCTCCCTCTTGAAGGGTCGTAATCTGTCTCTAGCTCCCTTTGAACAAGCGGGGTTCGCTGAACTTGGGCCCCCGGGTCACATCTTTCTTTCCCTGGAAGCCTGACATCAACTCCATTCCCTATGAAAGTCTGGTTAAATCACAATGGTTATACCTGGTAGGCCTCCCTTTTCATCTTTGGGCCACGTTTGGCATTGCTTAAATTACAAATAAGTGCTTTTGTACAAGCACTTTTTTAAAAGCACTTATTGAAACATCATATATTGTTTGGTAAATATATATTATAAGTGCTTATTGAAAATTTAAACACTTCCCACCTACCATCATATCCCAATGCCCCATATATAATTAATAAGTCTAATTTTTTAAAAACTTTTTATGTTCCAAAATTAGCCCAATGGATGTGTTATCCAACGATCAAGACTGTCATCACCATGTGACACATAGGAGTGTACATGGGTTGGGTCCGGTTAGGCCTTGGTGAGCCTAAGTAGATCTTGACCTGAGCATGACCCAACTTCAATCTATATGCATCATGCTAATCCATCGGGTCTTAAGCTCTAACCGGACTTTTTTTAGTCAAATTTTGGGTTAGGTTAAGCGGACCGGGTTCAGGTTGGCCTGATCATATGCACAACCCTAGTAGCATATATAACAAATTAAAAAGCAAAAAAAAAAAAAAAAAGAGTAATGAATACATTCCAAAATGAGTTTTTTTTGTATTAATT
>JAOXJP010000012.1:4636589-4648895 GCA_025762735.1 Platanus orientalis | reverse complement strand
TTTGTCTCCTAGCCGTAGAAGGGCAATGTCCCCCATATGACTTAAAACTTGGTTTTGTTGCCTAGAGTTTAGTCCTCCTTGATTTTTTTTCCAGCTCCATAGGTAAATACCACAGCTTATACATATGGAAGTCTTATAAAACGCACATTGGTGGAGGATTTTAGTCCATTTTGTTGATTATGTTTGGTGTCATCACTATTTAGTTTAGACTAATAGCCTCTGATTTAAACCTAAAAAGAGTCCCGTGTGGTCTCCCTCTCATTAGGTCTTTATCTTTATTCCATATATCAGTAGCATCCTTCATGGTCTTCATTTCTTTAGGTTTATATAGAAAATGAGAATTGGTTCACATTTTTTTTTTTTTAATGAGTGAACACATCCTAATACTATAGACAAGAGTTTACCTAAGAGGCAAAAACTCCCTTGGCTCATTGACTATTGTTGGACAGAGGAAAGCAACTAGAAATACCTTAGATTTGGGGCAAGGGGCTGCATCCTTCTGAACATTAATTATATCTTCATTTTCAAATTTCAATAAGTCTGAGTTACTGCATCCTATTATTGATTCCATCTCTTTCTTCCTTAATAGTTTGATAAATGCAAGTATAGATTCTTAAATCACAGTAGATAGCTAAGGATTCAAAGAGTGCATTTTGATTCGAAGTTCGAAATAACATTGTCCGAAAGACTTAGTTATTTGGAGAGGAACAACGGATATGGTAAAATGAAATGTTCTGTGTATTTTATCCTTTTTTTCTCTATATAACTTTTCAAAAAAAATTATTAATTATGGCTATTTCATGAAAATAATGCATGCTAAGTATAAGGTCCTAGGTCTGGAAGTTTTTAAAGAAGTCTGAGATTTTTATTATACGTATTCTAATCATTTGTGATTAAAAGATAGCAGTGAATGATTATTTTATTGTTTGCCTAGGCTGAGTTTCATGCCACACATTAGATTTCATATTTGGTTTATAGTAAGAAGAAGGATGTTTCTTTTATGCTTATGGAGAATTTGAATATGTTTGGATTTTTTTTTTCTTTTTTGGCAATGGGATTGAAGAGCATACACTGGCCTATTTGGGTAGATTGACATGCTGCCAAATATACGAGTGAGAATAACATTAATTTTGTTTATGATTTTCCATGTTTTGCCTTCAAATCTGTTAAGGAGTAAATCCCCAATTGAAAATGGGACCAGCCTGCATATCATCTCTTTGTTATACAAATTTTTGGTTTGATTAACTTGAACATGTCGTTCAATTTAATCATTCTTTGTGGTTTGTGTTTATAACTCAAAACAAATTAAATGAACCATATGTGATTTTAATGTGGATCTAGCCACATTGTGACATCTGTTCTTGTGAGCTACACGATAATTCAATTCATTTTAACACAATGTTAGGATTCTTTTATTGACTCACCATACTCTTTTATTGGCTTCCCAAATGAATTTCCTCACCCCTTTCTCCCTTATTAGAACATGATGACTAAACACATGTGGTTTGGAATGCATGATCAGCTTAATGTATGCAGCTAGGGATATTTCAAAGTGTGTTCATCTAATCTCTTTTTATCATTGAATAACTAACTATCCCATTATTTGCAATACTCATTTATTATTATTATTATTATTATTATTATTATTATTATTTTATTCAAATTCATTGTTGAATGTAATTTCAACATTTATTAGTATATTTTGTTGACTATCTTGACATGTGTTTATTGATTATGAATAGTAGGCACTCTTTATTTATATAAAAGTTATCAACTCTATGTGTGAGCTAATTTCATTTGTATACTTGATTTTATAAGAAGCATCAAAAGGGAGATATCCGCAAGGCTCGACTATGGACTGACAATGTAACTACAATGTGAGTAGATAAAATACGTATTTTGGATTCTCAATTTATGTTGAGTAATTCAGTTCATTTGATTTGAGACTTGTATAAAATTATTTTTGGAATCCGTTAGCTCATGGAATATAGGATAACTTGGTAGTCTATTGTACTTAAATTATATATATGTGTGATTAATATGAGTGGTGGTAATGGATACAGAGCTGTCGGGTAGACAGTGATGATGTTGTGGATGTATGACTTATTTGGAGTGTTTTCTTGATCTATAGATTATCAGGTTATTGAAGAAAGTGACATGGAGATCACTATTCATCCCTAGGGGGTCCATATTATAGCCGTTATACTGTCGAAATTTCGGCAGAAATGACATATGGATTTCTTGCTTAATCTCAACAAAATAAGATAAAAAATAATGAGTGAGATGATTAGATTATAAACTAACTTGATCATTAGACTATGACGGGTTTAAAGTAGGTAACCGTGAAAGCGGATAAAGTGGAGTACCTAACACATTCCCCAAACTCATAAATGAACAACTTACTTAGACATCTCTAGGAGTTAACCAGTTTAAGTGTGGAGTCAGATATTTCAAACCCTTTTCAAAACTTAAACATGTTTTATTTTCAAAACTGATGCCTAGTCACATCATTAAAAAGACTGATGGCGATTCCAAAATATTATAGAATTTTTCTACGATAGTTAAGTCTCTTTTCAAAAAGGATTTACCCATCGTATGAAAATCGAGGCCCACATGGCCCAAACAAACAACTAAATAAAAAAAATCTTGTATTGTTCCTAGCCCACATGAGCATAAACTGTATAAGGAAAAATAGAACCCAACATCTCGAGTTCTCCCCCCACACTCTTGGCCCACAAAAGTATAAATTGTGTATGGCCCAAGTAAAAAAAATCTTGTAATGCTCCTGGCCACATGAACATAAACTGCGTACTATAAAATGGAATCCAATATCTCGAGTTCCCCCACCATACTCCTAACCCGTAAGAGTATAAACTATGAAATGCCCAAATAAGAGAAATCTTATAATACTCCTGACCCATAATAGTATAAACTGTGAACGACCCAAATAAGAGAAATCTTGTAAAACTCCTAACCCGCAAAAGTATAAACTGTGTACAACCCAAATAAAAAAAAATTTGTATCACTCCTGGCCCACAAGAGTATAAACTATGAACAGCCAAAAAAATAACTTGTACAATTCTTGGCCCGCATGAACATAAACTATGTACGGCAAAATCCAACATCTGAAAATGCAATCAATGCAAGAAGTAAAGCATGTTTTGAACTGTATTATGGTTTAATCTGGCTTTTCGGTCTATAGGAAACTCATGACACTACTTTAAGTTTAATCACACTTGCAAAAAAAAAAAAAAGATGCGTACCTATACAAAATTATAGGTTGCCATATGAGCTAGTGTTTGAAAAATCTGGGAAAAGCATGATAAACCCCTTATTGTTTATTTAACTTTATAAAAGCTCTGACAAGAAAATGAAAGAAGAATCCTGAGCCACAACTCATCTCAATCTTGTATTGGCTGCGATAAATTTTTTAGAGACTGAAAACTGTACTTTAAAGTTAAAAAAAGCACCTGTAAAAGAAATTCAATAAAGAGAGCAATATATTTTTATAATTTAACTTAATGTTACATCATGAGTTTTTCTTGAAGATGGATGTCTGAAGGTTGAAAAATGAAGGGTGCAGCGTGCTCTAAAATCTAGCACCAATACCCTATTTCTAGGATCACCATACTTCAACCTGTGGAACAAGTCTACTGTTGAGACAAGTGATAATGAATACCATCATCCTGCTGGAAGATAGAGGACACCGCGTCTATCTCCAAGATCACCTACTTTGACCTTATGGAATATGCCCACTATCAAAGCAAGGCGACAATGTAAAGCACCATCATGTTGAAAGAGGGACAACAGTATTAGCAAATCTTCTCTCTGAAAGTTTTGGTTGAACGATTTCCTACAAAGAAGACACAAGAAGAACAAATAAGATGTACCACAGATCTATACTTGAAAAAAAAAAAATTACCTTCTTGGAAGCCATAGTGATTCCACGAAATAAGATAGATCATCTCCAAGTGTCAAATCCAAGAATGTTGCTCAGTTATGGATACTTATTCAAAAAAAAGTCACAATAAGCAATGATTTGTTTATTAAAAAAGGGAGAAGAACAAAAAGAAACACGTTAGATAAATGGGGATATGAATACGGAACTGAATCTACAAAGATTAGTTACTTGATACCACCACCATCAGAGCCTACGTGGTATTTGCAAGTCGTCAAGATAAAAAGATTAATAAACAGATCATTGTTCTAAGCTTTAAGTGTTCAATTCCACTCGATGTGATAAAACATCCGAATATCTTAAGTCTAAAAAGCAAAATCGGACCCCTAAAGAATTCCATACTCTAATTAAAATGGATCGGCAAGCATATGGATAACCCTTTCATGAAAATAGCTGATAATGAAGTTCAAATAACCTATAAGTCAAGCTAATCCAATGTTGGAGACCAATCTATTTTGATTAATCATCTCATCTGCTGAATCCATTCAATCATCCGATCAACAAGTAGGTTTCAAGATCTTTCCAACTCGGTTCTCATGATACTAACTCATGGATAACACCAATTATTTAAAAAAAAATTGTCGGTCAATTGTTGGTTTATTTGAGCTGATTGCAATAAGTGGGATAAAGAGTTCATCTCTAAATATGTAAGCAAAAAAAAAGACATAAATTCAAATCTTGATTTCGGAACATGAGTTGCTTAGAAGAGGCACAGTGATTCACATCAAAGAAAAAGATTGCCTATAAGCGAAATCTTGCAGAAAAAAAAGGTGTTCAATCTTCAGCCAGACATCAATATGCAAAGACGAATCCAGTGTTCTTTCAATTCTTCCCCAAAATTCATGTACCGTGAGACAAAGCAACAACAACAACAACAACAACAAAAAACAGCCTTATCCCAACTATTTGGGGTCGGCTACATGAATCCTGTTACCGTGAGACAAAGCAAGAGAAAAAAAATGATTTTCTACAAAATATATAAGATAAAAAGGAAAATCGATACCTTAGCACAAGTCCAAACATTAAAGAGATGGAAGAAGATGGAGCTACATAACTCAGTCCACAAGTTTACCTTCAAGCGAAGAAAGCATAGAGCTCGTCGTTTTAGCTACTAAAGGCAGGTCCTTTGTCTAGGTTTTATAAAGAACAAAAGGGAAGTGCGCTGGATAGAAATTTTTATTTCTGGTTCACTTTCCACTTTCATTGTCTCCAATTCCGTATACATTACCAAGGAATGATCAGGTGTTACACAATATTACCAAGTGCAACAACTACAACAGGTATATATGGTTGCAAGCGAAAATCAGTCAATATTTATGAGAAGTAGCAAAAGTAAAAGTTCCACTCTTTAAAAAATAAAAAAGGGGGTATGTTGGTGTCATTCCCACGACTCCAGTTGACCACTATATCCTTGAGGAGACTCTTATTTCAATTGTCCACATACAACAAAGCAAAGCATACTACATAATTTGACACTCATTAAATTGCAAGATGTCTCCATGGCTTTTCAAGCTTAGAAAAAAAATGAGCCAAGCTCCAAAGCCAAGTCTGATGTGGGGGTGGCAATCTTTGACACAGCCCATGAACTTGACATGACCTAACATGAATTCCCACTCCTCAGTTGATAGTATGATGATAAATTTCTGTCTAAAATGCACTTATAGGAGGGATTAGGAAGGTATGCCTTCTATGGTAGTTTCAACTTAGCCTTAGAATGGTTCCAAGAATTGGAAGTAGATGGGTTGAACCCAGATCAGCCAATGTTGGTTATCATGTTGCAAGCTTGTACTCATGTAGGAGCATTGGACATTGAGAAGAGAATCCATCTATATGCTGAAAAAAGAGCTTCATGTTTAGTGCAATATTGGGTACTGCTCGGTTAACTTGTATTCAAAATGTGGGTGCATCTACGAGGCACAGAAAGTATTCAATAAGATGTTAGAATGGGATGTCACAGCATGGACATCCTTGATCATGGGACTTGCCATTCATGGACACTCAAGGGATGCACTCGATCTCTTCTTGTTGATGTTGGACTCTGTGGCAAAGTCAAACAGGATCACCTTTGTAGGTGTTTTATGTACTTGTAGTCATGCAGGTTTGGTTGATCGAGGAGTCCACTACTTCGAGTCCTTGAGAGACAAGTTTTGCATTGTAAAAAAAAAAGTCAAAATCAAAGGGAAATGCGGCCACCGTTAGTGGTTTTGTGCAAACGGTCATATGACATTATTCTCCTCATTAAGGTGAACATGAATCCAGTCAGACTCACTCTAAAAGACTTTCGAGTCCCACTTTTATACTATAACAAAAAACACCTTTTGCAGCGTTTAAAAAAAGTTGCATATCATTATATGCAGTGTTTTTCAAGTGTTGTTCTAAGTTGCATTGTAAAAAAGTGGAAAGTTTATGTAGCATTTTTAAAACGCTACCTAAAATATTTTGTGTAGCGCTTTCAAAACACTGCCTAAAGTACTTTATGCAGCGCTGCTTAAAATATTTTATGCAATGTTTTTAAAATGCCATATAAATAAAGTGATTTTTTTTAATTTACTTCCCCTCATCTCTTCCTGACATTTGACCTGATATTTTCCAACCTAATAATTACAAAATTTTCAAAAGTAAAGTAACTTTCTATATAGAACATCTATAAGAAAAGACAAATCTGTTACAAAACTAAACCCAACCAAAAATACATCAAACCAAAAGCACAAAAAAAATTATTAAGTAACAAAAATCATTCATTGTAAAAGACAAAAAAAACATAATTATTTAAATTCCCAACTCCTAAACAAGTTAAGCACTATACAACATAGAAGAATGATATAAACACCTTGCAGAGCCTATACCCATATTCAGTTTACATTTTGGTTAATGTAAGGATCTGCTAGTTGTCGATCTTTCGGTGATGGTCTTATGGCCTGAAGTAGAGTCTTGGCTTCAGTAATTTTTCCCCTCTTCATCAAGCAGACAGAAAGGTTGCACTGTTTGTTCTTATCTGCTTCTATATATAGAGCTTTCCTGCATCTAAACATAATAAAATACATGTAACATTTTGTGACATGCTCATATAAAGTTCTCCTACACACCAACATAGTTATTGGTTCCTGTATGTTCAATCACTGGTAGCCCTTATTCTGAATTTGAATGATAGAGGACATAGAATAGAAACTATGGCTATTAAACTGGTACTGATAACCCATTAATTGTTGTTGCTGATACCATACCACCATAACTAAAACTATCACAATGGATTTGTTGAGGCTACTAAATACAGGTTCTTAAAAAAATTGTTGACATAATGCTGAAGAAAACTGGAGTAACAAATATTAATAGGGTGTGTAACTCTTTTGTCATAAACCTAAATGAGTTGTTAATTGCTTAGCTGAATGCCTGGAAACATAGTAATCAACTCGTCTAGTTAGAACTAACAACTTTAATATGGCCCTTTTTTGCTCACAACACCATGGATGCTCTTTATACAGAAAGCATTAAAATGATAATAGTGGTGGTGATTAGTCAGTGAACACAATAGTAGTAGTTGTAGTATTAGCTTGTAGTCAATGCAGTAATACTTTGGTACCTCCATAAAAGTCCCATTTGGCTGTACACATAAGTTGTATTAATTTGCATGAGGATCAAGATATGTGGATGGTGATAAAGATGGATTAATACTATACTCACAATGCCAATAATACTGTTACTGGTAATAAAAATATAGGTACTAAAAAATCAATTTCATGATAATAAAGTCAAGAATAAAGTGAAAATTTTTAGCCCTCATTGATAGTGTGTTCCAACGGATTGGGATATGCTATGGTAACAATATTTTTCTTAATGCACAAAAGAAATATACTTTATATTTAAAAAAGGGAAGAGAGAAAAGGATTCATGGAAGAATTTACCTATAAAGATCTTCTGCAGTTTGGTAATTGTCCTACTGCATGTAAGCCCATGCCAGATTCCCTAATAATCTACTTCGATAAAAGGTGAAAGCAAGTAAGGAGTACACAAATAAAGAAATCTAATTAGATAAATAATATGAAACAATGGCAATAGTAATTGAAAGACAAAATTCTATCTACCTGGATGCCTCTTGTCCAATGGATACTTGAAACTTCTTCCCTTAAGATCTCGTTATTTTTGTCTTTTTCCCACCAAATGATGTTTCTTCTTCAACAAGCTTCAGTTTATGTTGAAACAGCTCAATTTGTTCTCCAAACCTACCACACCTTTGCGCATATGTAATGTACATAAATATGGCCCATCAATTCATATATGTAGACAAAGAAAGATGATAGATCAATAGACATAAAATAATCATCATTGTCATTTTTTTTGTACCTCTTTTTTATAATATCAAGAGATGTTATGAAACAATCAGATGTCTTATAATAGAAATAGAAAACATCACATCAATTGTTAAACAACAAACGAAGACATCACATATGATTGCAAGGCATATGCTTGCATGTGCATGCATCTATAAATAGAAATTGATGCCCTCATACTCGTGCTTCTTGCAATTTAGATAATAGAACAAGAGAAATGGTCTCTTAATCTTACAAGGGGAACTAACTCTCCATCATTGGCATTTCACCACTCTACATCCCCTTGTGAAGAAATACATAGTAGAGTAAAGTCTCACCAGTAGGGAAATAATTAAACATGTTGACATAAGAATGAGTAAAAGGAAATGTTAACAGCTTCTCGCAAACAAAAAATATGTAGTGTCAATTTCCTGCTTCAATTGTACTATCACACACACCTACAAGAACACAAACAAAACATACCTAAAGAATATTAATCATAAGTCTCTTAGGGTAAATCATGGCATACATACCAATATCTAGAAGTTGCAGAAAGACTTGAGTTCTAGAAGTTACAGAGAAAATCTAATGAAAAAAGGAGAAGGAATTTACCTTGTAAAGGTCAATAAGTATGTTATCAAGTGATTCTTGAGTTTGAAGGGGGCATAGATGACGGAAAGATTTAATTGCCTCAATTGTCTCATCAGCTCGATTTAATTGTTTCATCACAATTGCCATGTCTTTCAAGGCACTATCAACTCGATCACCATAATTTATAGCAGACCAAAATAGGGAAATGGCCTTGTTTGGATCCCTATCTTTCAACTGTAATGGAAAAAAATTAATAGCAAAATAAAATGATGTAACAAAAAGATAAAATAAAATAAAAATAATGAATTTCCTCAAACAATGACAACACAAAAAAAGAAATGAGTTAAAAGTTGTAATGAAGAAACTTGAAATGTATTTTCTGCCATCCAAAACATAATACTTATAGTTCGGAGTGTTGAGCTTTAGAGTCCTAAAGAAGATATCAAAAATGACTTCATTATCAAGAACCACGCATTCATCTGCATTCTCCACCAGTTGGTGCACCAACCAAGTGTCATTGTAGGGCTGACTAAGATCAAATCACCACAAGAACAACACTTAGAAGAAAAAAAATCATAACTAGAAGTGATATCAATTACACATTCCAAAAACTCCCATGTTATAGATCAAGTACATATAAAGATAACTAGAAGTGATATCAAAAAATGAATATCAAATCAGTCAACTTCATTTTATGCCCAAACATTAATTAATTACATACTACAAAAAATAATGGACTCATAATATGAGGGTATATCAGATCAGTCCATTTTATAGGACTGAAGTAGACTAGTCAAGGATGTGTAGACAGCAAGCTGTATGGGGGTATAACAATGGTCATCACAGGAAGTCAACACATGCTGTTGAAGTGTGATACAGTAGGGAAAGAAGTGGGGATAGACTGGTCTGATATAGATGAAGGCCAACAATGTTTGTTGTAGTGTTAGAACTTTGGGTTGTGTCTGATTTTAACTTGTAAGGGAAAAAAGAAGAAAGAAAAGCAAACAACAAAAAAGAATGAGAAATTCAACCCATAAACCATGTCAAACTACAATGATAACATACATAAAAGCTGAACATTAAGGGAACATATGGTATTATGATGTTGCTAAGTAAAAGCAAACAAACAATTTGAATGAGTCTATGATTGTCAGAAAGGGTTAAGCAAGAGAAAATATAAAAGATGTACCAAATATGTACCATTTTATTCATTCTTATGCCAGAATGGTTGTGGACATGCTTTGAAGCCATAATCTCTCAGTTTATTTATTTTTTCTTGTGTTGTTCTTTATTAAAACTTTTAGTTCCACATTAACTAGTTTGGAAAAAGGATTGTGGCTTATAAGTAAGTATGTTCCTTACTGTGTGTCTCCTGGAATTCTCCCATGAGTGGTGTTCTAGTGAGGTGTATATGCACCGAGCGTGCACAGGCATATGCTAGTGCAGGCAAGGACTTGAGAGTTTAAAGCACACTTTGTACTTCACACATGTGCATTGTCCTGG
Source organism: Platanus orientalis (assembly GCA_025762735.1). Lineage (NCBI taxonomy): Eukaryota > Viridiplantae > Streptophyta > Magnoliopsida > Proteales > Platanaceae > Platanus > Platanus orientalis. The sequence continues at coordinate 4,638,536 of JAOXJP010000012.1, read as the reverse complement.
GGTCACAATATTCCTTTTTGACGGTTGAGTGGTTGCTTACAGGTCACCTACCAAAACTGGTTACAGCTTAAGTTAAAGATTGGATTCGTGAGTAGGGCACATTAGCAAGTTTGGAAAAAATTATTGATTTAGAGTTTTATTTTAATTAGTAGTATATTTTAGTTTCCAAAGGAGGAGCTTCTCTGTGTCTCAGCTGAAGAGAGATCTTCCCCACTCCCAACCACATCAATCAAATACCTCTCATTAATCTTACTAACAATCTCTTAGCCACAATTCCTTAACCAATTTGAGCAAGTATGAACAATGAATTCCCAATTGAGCATTGTCATTACAGACTCTAATTTCTCCCTGAATAACTTTCATAACCTCACCTCCTCCTTGGGTTTCGGGATTCCCCCAAACAATTGCGAACTGGGTGGGGAACTCAATATTGTTTTGTAAAACAAAGGCATGTCATTCAAGACTTGTAGAAAGAGTTCTCCTACTTGTGCTAGACTAACCTGAATTATACTGACAACTTGACAAAAGACCAAAATTACAGAAGCGGAATCACAAGTAACAGATCCACACGCACCTAGTTTCTGAGAGATCCATGACCTCCTTGAATCGAGGAACAAGCGCAAAACCTGCTTCGGATCAAGCTCATCAATGACGGCAACAGCAGCCAGAGCGTCGGCATAAAATCTAATGACAAGCCCCCGATCCATCAATCTCTCACGGCTCCTCTGAGAAATTTGGGCCTTGAAGCTCTCGACGATCTGCCACTGGTGCTGAAGAAGAGGGAAATTGGACAAGAAATCCTTATCAGAACGGCTGCTGCTGCTGCTCACCAGCAGCAGGTCGTGGACCTCCTTGGCTCGGAGGTACCTAGCGGCAGCTTCTAAAAACATAGACTCGTCGAGGCAACCCCAAATGTTCTCGGGCGTGTCGACGAGATACTTGACACGGCTGGCGATGCCGTAAATTCTATCCCTTGCGGGATCAGGGGTGGTCAATTTGGGAGTTTTAGCGGCAGCGGCAGCGGAAGCGGAGAGGGAACGGATACCTTGGTCGATCATAGAAATATTGGCGGAGATGGAATTGCAGGAGGATTTCATGAGGACGATGGAGTCAGCAGAATCGATCAGATCGCGGTAACGATTTCCGACGAGCTGTCGAAGCTCTTCTTTCTTCTCTTGGATCTCCTTCTTGGTCGCCGCCTCCACATTGCGGATTTCAGAGATTGGCTTTGTTCGGAAGAGGGATTCCGCATCTCTCAACCCGCTCACTGAATTTTCGGTCGACACTCTCATGGCGTTGCCGTTGCAGTTGCCGTGGTGGATTTCCAATCAATCCTCCCTCCTGTGGAATCGCAAGTAACTGATTTTTTTTTTTTTTTTTTTCTCTCTCTCTGGTACGTCGGTGGTTGCCGGAAATGTGAATCACAGAGATCAGATCAGATCTCCGCAGAGAGAAGATATAATAGTTGAGAAAAGCCCCGCCCTGTAGGGCTGGGCCTGACTGTCAATGGTCGGATACGAATAAGATATAACCATATCCGTATTTGTATTTCTTTATTTAATCGAATATCGGATCGAATTCAATTCATAGATCAACGAGGTCCTGGACTATTGGGAGTTTTAGTTTTCTTTCATTCAAGATTAGGGGTGGCAATTTGTGTTGGTTGGGTCAGCTTCATGTCGTGTCGAGGTGGGGGTATAAGACTATTTTGCTCAACCCTAACCCGACCCATTTATTAATCGTGTCAAAGCAGATTGACCTGTTTTGATCCGAAACACGTTTAGGGTCAATCCTAACCCACTTATTTTCGTATTGGGTCATGTCGGGTTCACGGGTTATGTGGTAATTTATCTTGACAGATCAGGTTTGTCGGGTTCGTGTCGTGTCAAGGTAAGGGTATAAGACCATTTGGCTCAATCCTAACCTGACCCATTTATTAATCATGTC
>JAOXJP010000012.1:4616302-4628725 GCA_025762735.1 Platanus orientalis | reverse complement strand
TTCTTTCTTTCTGCTATCTCCTATAGGCCGTCATTGGTACATCTCCTGTGTAAGACTTCTCTTCTAGTAGCTGCATACTCCATGCATGAAATCAATGGCTTTGACTTTTGGCACATAATAATGAGATAAAAGATAATGACAAGGATTGACAGAAAATAAAAATATAGAAGACCTAGAAAGATATAAAGCTGTAAGCGATGCAAAATTCAAGGCATATGATGACTTTTATCATAAGTTAGGTACTAGGGAGGTGAGATGGGTGTATAAACTGGCAAGAATAAGGGATAGGAAATGTAGAGACCTAGACCATGTTAGATGCATTCATCCCTACATGTGTTGTCTTATAATACACTATTAGTTAATTGTCGTCTATTAGCCACAGGAAATCACAGCTTCTCAAGGCTGTCCTGCACCACCAAGCCACTGAAATCCTATCCATAAAAAATTAAAATGTCATTCAGTTTAACACAGTCAATTCTTTGCATGTCACACAACAATAGATTATTTTTTGATAATCAGAACAATAGATTATGCTAACCTTCACTTTGCTTATTAGACGGTATGGGTGCAAATACAACTTCAAATATTCTCCTTTTCTCCCCTCCTATAAAGCACCAGAAAGCGGCACCTGCCGTGCAATAACATTTGTACAAAATCCTTTCCCTTAGCAAAATCCGCCAACCGTCATTGCATAATGAAACTTAATACTAATCCATCTCTATGAGATTAATGAAGGGATGCCAAAGTTCCCAGGCCTTCTTACAAAATAAGAGTAGGCACACCCAACCTTTTTGCACATCATAGATGCTCGAAGGGGAAGTGCTTGAACTTCCCTTTTTAAAGCATATCACATGTGCTCATTTTGCCAAGTGAATTAAAGAAACCAAAACTATCTTCTTTGGAAAATATGATGAATTACAGAAGAACATGCAATTAAAATATTAAAAAATGAATAAATAAAATAAAAGGATTCAAGATTCAAGGACCAACTATTTTAAAAATTTTAGAGAAGCCAAACCAAGTGATTGTATTAAATTGGGTCCTGCTCAATTACTTTTGGTGCCTTATGCACAATTCTTCTTACCCAACTCCAGCTCCTGTAGAAGCGGCTGTGCCTTCAGCACAATAAATGCTGATGCTTAATTGGGTTAAAGCACAAAACAGACCCACAACCATTGAGATAGGGGCAATCTTGACAAAAACATCATAATAGCAGTATTCAGTAGTAGGATCCAAGAACAAGCAGCTAGAAAGCAGAAACCAAAGCAAGATAACAGCACAGGTGCATATTCTTGGGTACAAAAGTATTGTAATGTGGGTGCAGACAAATTTACTAACACGTTCTTCACAATATATCTATTGACCATGAGCAAGAAATATGCAAAGAAACCATCAGAACAAAAAGAATGTTGCTGGAGTAGAAGAAGAAGAGACATACCTCTTTCTTCTTTAGCAGAGCCCAAAGGTAGAGTTTAAAACCAGCATCCTCGGCATGCCTGCTAGCAAGCCTTCTTTCATTGCAATAAGCAGCAACATCAGAAAGTAATTCCGTACAGGGAACTCCGTGCTTCAGTGCTGCAGCTGATGATGTTTCTCGACATTCTTTGGACTCTGCAGCATCTTTATCAAAATAAATACCAGTAAAACATTTTCGTGTGGCTGCCTCCCCCTTGATTAAACTAAACAGTGTCCTTTGTCGCTTCAGATATGTATTATCTTCAGCTTCGATAGCTGCGGCTAATGTTCGATGAACCACAATATCAGGATACCTACGCAATGGGGAAGTAAAATGAGTGTACAGGGGAACTGCCAGCGAATAATGAGCCCATTCATTTTCCCTGTCTTTTAATTCTCCAGAACAGAAGTATGCAGCTAACTGCATTGGCCTCGAAGCATAAGAGATGAGAATATCAAACAAGACAGGATCATTCTTGAGAGTTTCCCTGATATTTTCCAGCGAAAGATGAAGCTGGCCAGAAGAAGTGGTGTCTAATTCTAAGCCATGCTTTCTGCAAAAAGCTTCAAACTCTCTAAGCTTCCGCAAATTAGGCTCTGGGTGCCTACGCAATAATGCACAATCTGGAAAAGCTCTAGATATGACTTCGGCAGCTTGCCTATTTGCCAGAAGCATAAACTCCTCAACAAGAGAGTTGGATTCCTTCTGCTCACAAAGCATACTATCATATGGAATTCCATATTCATCAAACAAGAAAACAAGCTTGGAGCTTTCTAACCGAAGAGCACCATCTTTGCATCTGTTCTCTTTCAATGTCTTGGAAATTTCATGAAGGGATTTAACAGATCCGATGACATCAGGCCATTCAAACTGGCCATGCAATTTGGGAAACCCTTTTTCTAAGATATTAAGATTCACACCATCCTTTAGTCCTTCAATGATGTCTTGAGCATGTTCATATGACAGCTTGCAACATGAACGGATCACAGTTCGGCCAATCCAGCGATCCAAAATGTCCCCGGCAAGGTTAATGACCCAGATAATAGAAAAAGCAAGTCTATCTGCCCCAGGAATAAGTGAACCCAAGCTCTCCGAGAGCAGTGATGGCAACATCGGTAGTTTATGCTGCAAAAGGTAAACACTTGTAGATCGGAATTGCGCTTCTATGTCCAATGCTGTTTCTGGCAAAACAAAATATGATACATCAGCAATGTGGACACCTACTCTGAATATGTCATTGGATATTTTTTCAACTGATAAAGCATCATCTAGATCAGTGGCAGTAGAAGGGTCTACTGTAAATGTACAAAGATTTCTAAGATCTTTTCTTCTTTTCAATTCCTCCACAGGCACCTCCCATGGAATATTTGGAAGACAGGAAAGTGATTCACAGGAAAACTCAGCACTGCAAATGGCATATTGAAATAAAATCGCAGAAATCTGTGATTCAATTTTTCCACCCCGGCCAAATATATGCACGATATGGGCTTGTGGCAGAAGACTTTCTTCCCTCCAATCATCAATTCGTGCAGCAACTAACTCCAATTCAACTGTTGTATCCCCTTGCTTCAATCTTTTCTTGATGCCATCAGGCAAGCTTCTTACAGAGACTGTCATTTTAGAAAATTTTGCATCAGTGGGTGTCAACTGGATGTATTCCCTATTAGAGAATGATATTGAATTCTTGTTCTTCTTGTCCTCCTTTTTGTACAATTCCCTAAAGGAAAGCCACTGCTTAACACCAAGAAAACCAACAACAGCATCACGACGAGGAGACCTTTCAATGATAGCTACAACACTACCAGTTGGTCGCTTGGATGGGTTTGAACTAATCATGGCACATAGCTTCCTTATAGCATTTGATTCTTCATTCTGTTCGGGAGAACAACCTACATTTGAAGTAACTGAGCCAGATGAAAAAAGATCTCTTGACCCACAAGTATAACTTCTAGGTCCATTTCTCAGCCCTGAATGAACAGCTTCACCAGCAATAGCCCTTTCCTGATATTGAAACCCCATATCTTGAAGGAACAAACCATTTCTGCTAACAGCATCCTCACAATCAGCCTCTAGCTTATCTTTCCCTTTGCAATTATCAGCAAGGATGTCTACAACGTCAGGGAGCACATTACAATTATCCATGGAGACTGAATTGTTCATATAGCCAGCTGACCCTTTTAGTCTGGTCCAATATGCCAAAGGATCCAATCTAATTGCAACTAAGTCTCCTTCAACCTGCAAAAACAAGGTAATTCCATCACATTTTCACTAAGATGAAGGTCAATATTAACATTGGTAAGCAAAGGCATCATTACTCAAATGCAAAACAACAAAACTTTACTGCTCTGAATCTGTTACCAAATAATGCAACAAGAAAAGAAAAACAAATGAATATGATAACCATGGAAAGGAATTTCCCAATGGGGTTGATTAAACAAGTCAAATACGATTCGTCACATTAGCGAAGCATCATGCTATTCAAATTGGGCATCACAAGAACATTGGAGCTTGCAAGGTGATTCAGCAAGAACATTAGAGCTTGCGTAGTGATTCAGCAAGCTCCATCTGCATTCCCTTCATTTTGGTTTGTACATCAAAGATGATAGAGCATATTATTTTTCTGGTTTCTTGAATTTTAAGATTCCAATATCTAAGTTTTTATATAATTTGATATAGCTAGAAGTGTCATAATCTTTTGAAATTTGGTATACATATACCTCCATAGACATCAAAATCACCCCACAAAATATCAGAATTTTCTGACACGCAATCAGGGGTATTTTAATAATTTCATGGGTCTGCCCTAGAAATCACAAGCTTTGCCCTTTTGGTCTCACCCACTATCATTTTCTTTCTTTCTTGATTCTATTTCATCAATCCATTTTATACTTGCTGAAATAAGAATCCACTTCTAGTACCCTTTTTTAGTAACTCTTGATTTCCCATCACCATCTTTACTTGTAGGGCCATCCCTCGTGGCATCCTACATATTTGGTATCAGAGCTAAACCCTAGAAATCTTTAAAACTAGAGAAGATAATATTGAAAGCGTTAAACCCTAATATCTTGGAAAGATTCATACCCTAAAATTTTTGGGGTTTTCCAAAGGGTTTCCAAAACCCCAATTCTTTTGTGAGCAAAACCCCTTTAATTATGGTTGAGATTAAAACCAAGTTTTCCCTTTTATCTAGAAAACTATTTAGGGTTCTAATTAGAGATTGATTTAAAGAAAATTTGATCTCTAGAAGTGTAGTGAAATTTGATCTCTACAAGTGTAGTGGAAAGAATCCAGCAACATGAGAAAGATCAAATTTTCTGCGGCTGTTACACGGAGGGTTTGATCTTCAATTTACCATGGGACGATACATGGATGCAGCGGACTGTAAGGTCTCAGTGTAAGATTGTGGACTGATCTTCGGGAGGCTGCGGATTACAAAAAAAGTGTGCAACATTATGATGAAGAGTGCATCTTGAAGCTATTTTCTTGTGATCAATGGTATGGCCTTAAAACCCTACCACAACAACCTATTCCAAATGTGGCATCAAGTTCGAAAGAAACTACACCAAATGATGATTCTTCTCAAGAAGTGATGTCATATAAGGGCCATGAACCAGCTTCAATTGATCCTCATGATGAACCATCAATTGAGGCAAAAGAAGAAGACAAACCGCCGCCCAATGAGGACCATAGATCAAAGCTGGATGTTGCAAGAAGAGCCAAGATTTCTAAAAGAGTTTTTCCAAGATTCCCAAAATATGTGATGAAGAATGGAATAGATAAAATTCCAGGACGAATTTTTCCCCACCCCAGGAGAATGATGCAGCAAATGTGATGAGATTATTGTATATGTCGTCCCACAAGAGAGCCAAATTCAAGGATTAGGAAATCCTTGAAAGATTCCCTCAATATGAAGACTTTTAAGGAATTTTTAGATGTCTTGGTAGAGTTATTTTATTTATGATTTAATTTTAGGGTTTTTTTCTAGTTTAATTTAGGGAGTTTATTTGGGTTTATTTTATTTTTAACGTTGTTTCCAAAAAGAAATGTGACATAATTTAGATTTTTTGGGAGCGAATGTCTTGTTCAGGATTTGGTGTCCAAGACACCAGGGGACTCATATGGAATAAAATGGGTGGGAATTTGCAATTCCATCTAATTCCCACCCATTTTATTCCACATAACGTCCCTTGGTGTCCTGGACATCAAATCTAGAACAAAACATTTATTTCGTTTATGTAATAAGGCATTAAATGCCAAGGGTTTAATTGCAAATTTAGAAGTATTAAGACTATTTTGTAAAGAAAATTAGTGGGTGGCATTAAATGCAAAGGGTTTAATTGCAAATTTAGAAGTATTAGGACTATTTTGTAAAGAAAACTAGTGGGTTATAGGATTGATTGACAACCACTTTAGAGTAAGATTTTAGAGTCCTAATCCAAGTAGGACTTTCATTTAAGAGTTATAAATAGATACTTTTACGTTGTAATTTCAGATTTGGAGAAATTGAATAAAGTTTAGTTGATTTATTGGGAATCCAATGTGTGGATTGTTCCAAGGGTGGTAGCCATGGCTCCCCTTTTCTCTCTTCTCTTCTCTTCCTCCACAAGTGAGGTAAGCTTTCTCTCTCTTCTCTCTTCCTTTCTTCATTCTTTCTTGCTTTCTTTCTTCTTGGTATTTAATCTTTCTTGCTGATTTCTTATCTCCAGCATTAAAGAACTTGAGAACCACTATCAAAAACCCTTCTTGATTGTGTTACTTGAACCTACTTTCTTCTTCATTGTATTCATAAGTCTACTTGCTAATCATCTTGAATTCTTGAATTTCTCCCTTACTTCTCTCTTAATTCTTGTATAATCTTTCTTCTAATTTTTCTGGTTTCTTGTATTTCAAGATTCCATGATCTAAGTTTTTATCTAGCTTAATATAGCTATAAGTATCAAAATCTTTTGAAATTTGGTATACATACCCTCCACATACGTCAAAATCACTCTGCAAAATTGTTTGATGCACAACCAGGGGTATTTTTGTAATTTTGTGGATCTTCCCAAGAAATTATAGAATTTCCCTTTGGGTCTTTCCCACTATCCTTTTCTTTCTTTCTTAATTCCATTTCATCAATCCCTTCTACACTTGCTGAAATTTCCAAGTTCTTTCTTCTTCAAGAATCCAATTCTTGTTCCCTTTTAGTGATTCTTGATTTCCCCATCACCTTCTTTAGCTGTAGGGTCATTCCTCATGGCATCCTACATCAGAAATCATATTACAACTCCCATGGGAGGAGCAGTTGGAAAGGAATATCATGCCTTAAATTAATGCCTTCAAGATAGGTATTCGGATATAGGTTTTGGAACACACCCTAAGTTCTTTCCCTGATACCATTTAACAGCAAACAATATAACAAAGGTTGCATAATGCTACAATGTTGACAAAGATACCGTTGAATAGGTCCCCCGATTGAGACTAGGGGTGGCAACAAGCCAAGCTAGCTTGGCTCAGCTTGGAGGTCGGCTCATCATGAGCCAAGCCTGAGCCTCATTTTAAGCTCACTGAGCCAAGCCTGAGCCTGGATTTGAGCTTGCTTTTTAAACGAGCCTGAGCCGAGCTTCACTAAGCTCAGCTCGCTAAAGGCTCGGTTTGGTTATATATATACTTTATACATTATAAATGTGAAAATAGTAATGTTTAAAAAAGAAAAATTGGGTTGATGGACCCTTAGGCTAGTTGGGCCTTTTTTTCTGGCTGGTGAGCAGAGCAGAGCCTACTTCCATGAGCCGGAGCTGAGCCTAAGCTGTGTCTTCATGTGACGAGCCCGAGCTGAGCTGGACAAAGCTTGGCCCAGCTCGGCTCGTTGCCATCCCTAATTGAGACGTGATTCGAAAATTGATCAGATTGCCGCCTTCCTTGGTACTTTAGGAGATACCCAGATAAGAATTGAGAAGGAAGACAGAGAGAAATGTAAAGCTCCCATTGGGCACCTTTTCAGTAAAATCCTGCTTCAGAAAACAAAGCCCCTCCCTCCCTATGGAAATAAGTACAAATCCAGACAGTGCCCACAAAAAATTAAGTTTTTACTATTATTATCATGCAAAAAAAGAATTTTGACAGTTACCAATCTCATGAAAAGATACCATCACCTTCCCAATGTATACCTTTTGTGTGCCAATGTATACCTCAGCTTTACCCCCCAATGCAAAAGCCGGCGGAGATCCTGCCTTCTCCCAGCTAAGTTTCTGTGGAAGTCTCAACTTCTGTCCAAAGTTGTCTTATTCTTTTGTTAGCTTTCTAGAATAAGATCCTGACAATGGATCACCAAGTGTCAAGAAGGCATCTCCTTCCAATTGCCTTTGCTTACATGAAGCAGAATTGGATAACCACCTTCTTATCTTTGCTCAGTCACAAGTAAGGTGTGAGGGTTTCTCCTTAACTGCTATGGAATGGTTTGGGTGATGCCTTTGTGGTTTTCAAATGTTATTTTTCTTTGGCAAATGGTCGCTAGAGATGCCTTCAGTCAAAGAGGTACCATTCTTTGGATACTCTTGCATTCATAATTTGTTGTGGATCTTTGGAACACAATGGCCGAATGCCTCAGCTTAGAACAGGCCAAAGTGAAGGATAGGATCAGTCAGAGAGGTACCATTATTTGGAGACTCCTACATTTGTAATTTGTTGTGAATCTTTGGAATACAATGGCTGAATTTTTACATGCCTCAGCTCAGAACAGGCCAAAGTGAAGGATAGGATGCTAGCTTCTTTATTTTTGGTCCTCCCACTCTAAAGATTTTGAGGGATTACGCTTTCATAATTCCGTTTTCAACTAGGAGAATATTGTGTTTTATCCCTTGGCCTCTTAAGTATTTCTTGTTGCTGTTGCTGTATTACTCATACAACTTCTTTATCTTCTTATTATTAGAGTTTCCTTATTTATCAAAAAAAAAATCCAGATCAACAAGTGTATGGATGAAAGGTAAACAGAATAGAATGCATTGGAACACAAAGATAGATTCTAAACAATTTTCTAAAAGCATCAAAAGAAACACTAATTCAATGCACGTAGAAGTAATGCACGATTAGATCCCACTTTACAGCCAGCCCCACACCCTGTACTGGATGTAGAGCCTATTGCAAAGTGGGATCTTTACCAGGTATAACCCTGAAGTCAGACATGCGCAATGGGAAACCCTATCACAGCAGGTCTCATGGACCATCAAAACTAATCAAAACAATAAAGTGCAAGACAAATGATGAGTCATTACAATGAAATTACATTAAAGACATAACAAGTTACTTATAGAACTATGAGACCAAAAAGCATCTAAGAGATAAAAGAGGTAGTCATCTATCAAAAAAGAAAAATAGAGAGAGAGAGAGAGAGAGAGAGAGAGGTAATCAGATGATACAGTTATATAAGATTATAGGCACCGGATCTGGCCAATTTTTTTATGGATAACAAAAGACTTTACTCTGTGTGTGTGTGTGTGTGTGTGTGTGTGTGTGTGTGAGAGAGAGAGAGAGAGAGCACTCTTGTTTCCACTGGATCTGGCCAAATTGTTGCTAGTTCCAACATGTTAAGAATCCAAGAACTGGAAAATTGCAGTACTTTTTTTATTAAGACGTACTAGAATCCATTTTCATACTTTGACATATCTTGGGTGAACAAGTAAAAACAAAAAATGTTGGGATATTACAGAGATAAGCTTCTGAAGTGAAAATGAATTGAGCATCCTCCCGACAGAGTAATAAATAATGAACAAGATGTAAGCATCTAATTAAAATCATCACTATGCTATTGAATGCAATTCATTTAAAACAAAAGAACCAAGAGATCGAGTCCAGTTATAAAATGCACAATCACAAGGATGAAGGGTCAAAATGAAGCCAACTGATAGCAGACAGTTGATCCCTAACTTAAAAAACCAGAAAGATTGCTTAACACTTACTGCTCTATTTTGAGCAGCAACTCCATTGATAAGGACATCTGTTGGTACACCATCGATGGTGCAGTAAGCCTGAAAATTCAGAAGAGTGCATAAATCATCTATTCAAGTGGTGACATATTAAGGACAACAAAATAATGTAATAACTATATCACAAGGAAGAGAATATGAGAATCCACACCTCAAGCCGATTGTGGGCGTTTACACGGAATGATGCCCTGAAAGCATTACCTTTCTGCAAAACAAAATAAAAAATTACATATATGCCTAAAATCTTTTTCTTTCACTGATTCATTGAAAGCAGTAGGAAATCTTAAATGAAAGGACCATTTTGAAACTTATGATACAACTGACCTCTATCGCCTCATTAACTGCCTCAACTGACCAATGTGGAACAAAATATTTTCTTTGCATATCAGCATAACCCTCATTCTTATGAAAAGAAAGAATTTCTTTATTTGGAAATGACCCATTTGCTTCTTCATGAAAGATTGGTATTGGACATGAGTTAGATAACAGTGTGACACCTGGATCAGATGGAAAATAATGCTCATCTTCCATACTTTCCAACTCTACCATCGCTCTCTCATCATTGATATGCATTGTTGGCAAAGAATGGAAAGTAACATTTGATGCGGTGGCCTGATCATGTGATGCATGGATGTCCAACCCATACTGCTTTGCTGAAGATACATTCATAGATAAGGTTACATGATTCGAAATAATATAGTCTGCCGAGCATTTTGATTCTTGCATATGTGTTCCATTATCTGAAGTTTCTCCTGAAAATCAGTATGAATATGAGAGAGAGAATTGATGAAGCAACGTCTTAAGAAAAAGAGGAAGAACAATCAAAGTAATTCAAAGGATTTGGCATTTGGCTGGGAAAACACATCAAAAGCCATGAAACAAAATTCAGCACTCAAAAAGTACTTACAGCAGAATCGGTAGGCAGAAGCAGAAGCAGAAGAAGAAAAAAGAAGAGTTCACATAGAAACAGAGAATCCAAAGAAGCTATAGAAATTTCCTAAGACCGATGAGAAAAAAATGTAACCCACTCACGTACAGCTTCCAAACTCAAATCCACAAGAACACAAGCCGGGTAAAACTTACAAGATAAATTAATGGTGGCAAGATACACAATCCAATGCAAAGAAGTTAAGGATCAATAAACAGGAAAAAGCATAAATGCCTATAATTGGTTACCACTGAGGCAAACTTTCCTTGTTATTCACAGGTGCATTCGGGTGGAATATTTAGTCTGGGTATGACCTTAGTAATTCAGGTTAAAACACTTGGTACAAAAGAAAAAAAAAAAAGGTTTTTTTGGTGCTTCTTACGTGGGTTCAAATATCTGCCTTATTGGGTGCAGACTGTATTCTACACTCTTTAGTGGAGGTGTTGGGGGTCCCAGTTTAGCAATGAAGAATGCAGGCCAGTTTTGCTCTCAATTGTATCGTTTAATAACACACACGGATCCCAGTAAAAAAAAAAAGCCAATATTGTGCTTCGATATTTTGTTCAGAGCAAAATAGAAGAAGAAGTTCAACAAAAGATTCAAAGAGAAGTCAAAAAAAGAAAGAGAAAGTTTACCCGGAACACCATGATTCTGTTTGGAGCGCCGAGACCGACGCTTCTTCTTCTTCTCTTTATCACCGTCTTCCGTCCTCTCAACAACAATCTGCTGCAGATCAGCCATCCTGCTCATAACTTAACCCCCAAAATTCAAAAACCCACAGAGAGAAAAAAACCTAGAAATTCTTTCAAAATTTTTAAAATGAACAAAAAAAAAAAAAAAAACCTCAAAAACCCAAATTAACAAGCGAATAACGAAAATGAAAACCTAGATCAGATGAATCTAAGTTTTTGATTAGGATTACGGCGGATCTCTTCCGTTCGAAAAAAAAAAACTCGGAAGAGCCGACGAAGAAAGAAAGGAAAAGAAAAACGAAAGAACTAATTAAAGAATCGAAAGGAAGAGAAGAGGAAGCGATGAGATTTTATTGAAGTTAGAGAGATAAAAGAGGAAGAGAGAGAAAGTATAGAAGTTGGTTTGGCGGTGATGAATAAGACGTGATGATTGGTGGACCGCTAGACAGAAGCGCCGACTCTCGATTCCTTTGTCTTCCTTCTCCACCTACCCTATCCTTTTCTTTCCCAGTCTTTTCCGCTTACCCTTCTCCTTCCTTTTTTTCGCACCAAATACCAAACCTCACCCTCTTCTTTTTCTTCTTCTTTATTCTTTCATCTTTAATTTTAAAAAAAAAAAAAAAAAACCAAATCCTTAACTAAGATCAGCTTCATCTATGAATCTTGAGCGTTATTAGAATCTTTTATAATTGATGGTTCAAGTAATGTTTTTAATTCATGGATCCATGATGATCAAAGCTCAATAAAATCAGTGGCTAGGAATCATGGACCAAGGTGCTTTTGAACAAAGGGGATCTTCAACACCTGGAAATCTCTTTACAGTCAGCCAAACTAGTTATTATCCTCCCAGATTTTTATAAGTTCACTTAAAGTGTAGCAGATTTCGGTGATCGACACATATCTAAAAAAACCAAGAAACTGAACTTTATCTGAGCAGTTTTGTTGATATTTTTACATGTCAATCACATAAATTTGCTACACTTTAACTAAACTTTAACAATATGGAACGATCACATGGGCAAAAGTGGGTATGTTTTGACACCCCCGAGATGATTCTCCCTCCATTCTTAAAGACAAATCAATCATCTAAGGATGAAGCTATTGGCACCCCCAAAAATCCTTACCTCACCCCCATTTTTTATTCAAACCTCCTCCCTCCTCCTTTTCTTTCCCTGATGTCTCTCTCCTCTCCCTCCCTCTCTTGCATTCTCTCTCCCTTCCTCTCTCTCTCATCTCCCTCCCTCTCTTGCATTCTCTCCCTCTCCCTCCCTCTCTCTCTTCTCTCTCCTCTCTGACGTTCTCTCTCTCCCTCCCTCTCTTCCTCTCTCTCTCTTCCTCTCTCTTCTCCTTCCCTCGCTCTCTTCCTCTCTCTCCTCTCCCTCC
>JAOXJP010000012.1:4598286-4616202 GCA_025762735.1 Platanus orientalis | reverse complement strand
ATCAACTCAGTTTTTGAGATGTCACATCACCTCCAAAAAGTGAATTGATTCCCCCCCCTTGTGTGGCCATTGAGTGGGTCACAAGGGGGGTGGCGTAGAGGATATCAGCCCACCCATGCTCAGCACACGATCATCAACATGCACCCAAACTGCCCCAGTCACCATCATTCTGGAATTAACTGCAAGCGCGGCATCCACTTTAATTATCTTGGAGTCGCCATGGGAGGAGGACACTTGGATTTGGATGAGAGAAGGTGGGGAGCTGACATCACCCAAGTCAGAATTGAGTGATTGGAGAAGTTCCCTCATAGCCCTGCGAAACAACACTACCACACTCCCATAGTTAGCAGACTGTTGTTTAAATACAGTTTTGTTCCTATGCATCCAGATTTCCCAAGACAACATTGCAATACGAGCTATCGTTAATCTTTTCTTTTGCTTTGATAAGGATTGTTTAAAGTCTAAAAAATTAATGACAGCTTTGAATTTTTGAGATATTTATATCATTAGAGATTCAACAAAGTCGACTATATTTTGATAATTGTCAACAAAGTCGACTTTTGGTCACAAGACAACTGTCAGAACTTAAACTCAAATAGGTAATAATGATCTGGGGATGATTAAAAAGTTTGCAATAAGCTGATAGAGAAATCTCTACCATGCATCTACACTGCATATTCATCAATCTATTATCCAATCATCAACGTTGCTGTTCGATCTATTGAGTGCACATTTGCCAACTATCAATAGGTAGATGTGGCAATGGGTTAGGTCTGATTGATCATAGAGGGTCCGGATTGTTTATCCAATCCAAATTTAAAACAGATTAAGAAAAACTAGGCATTCACACAATAATTTGAATGTGAAGGAATACTCATGCTTGTAGTAGGAGACATTCAACTTGTTCTTTTATCTTTTTATTTTTTTCCGGGCAACATGTATTTGTGTTATGGGAAATGTTCTCAATAATTTATAATGGGATCAACAATTATAGTGTTTTCAATAGTATAGTAATATTACTTAGATCCATGGTAGGTGTAACACCACATTTTGTTGTGTGTTACTAAAATTACAATGTTCAAATTACGTACATAGCCGTTTCTGGCTGATTTATTATTTAACGTGGGACTTTAACTCTAAACTTTAATTAGAAAGATTCTTATTTACAATTACTCTAGAATGAGGTAGCAAACTTATTAAAACCCTTGTTACTTGACTTGTAAATTGACCAAATCATACATAAAATATAAGAAAAGAGGAGAGAAGAATGTGCCTTTGTCATTAATTTTGGTGAAAATACACCATAATTTGTATTTTTAAAATTAAATATTAGTAGGATATCAACCATGGTTTTAATCCTCACCCTGCCATCACAAAAGGATTTTAAAGCATCAAGGCCTTGTTTCACCTTCTCATCCCCAATATGAAGGTAGCACTTACTATGAGAGTCAATAAGAGTATTCATCCTCTTTCATTTTTAGGTAACAAAGTACGTAAGTAAATAAAGATGCGCAAGTTACACCATTTGAAGGATAGTAAATTTTCTCTTGATGGCCCAGTTAGATTTTTTTTTTCTTCATTAAGTGTGAAACTTGAAAGGTGCTTGTGAGCTAAAAATTTGCTAAGGTATATGAAAAGTTTGTTGCACCTGATATGAAATTTGTGGGTATATTTACTACAAACCCTCACAAGTTAAACTCGTTAACTAGGGGTAACCTAAGGGTTTAAGGGTTTGATGCATACGCGAAATGTAGTCGAGAGTGCTTGCAAAAGTGGTAATTTGATTTGGATTTTTTTTCTTCGTGTTTCCTTATTTTATTTTATTTTTGGATCATATAGATTGCTAGGGACTAGCAATAAGTTAGTTGGGGTTGTGATAATTGCTTAAAATTGCATAATTATCATAATTAAAATAAGCATTATCTCATTTATTTTATGTGTATTTATACTAAATTATGTATTTTATCTTATAGGAACTTAAGAAAAGCCTAATTGAAGTTTGAAGCCCGTTAGTCAAGTCTATCAATGGAGATAATGTCAAAAGATGATGGAGATCAACACCAACTGATCCAATCAAGTGAATATCAAGCATCCAAGGGAATTCAAGGGTCAAGATTGATAGCGAATGATGATTAGACAATGAACCAACTCATTCATGGGATAAATAAGTTAAAAAATGTGTGGGTCCCATGTGCAAAAAGATCTTCACTTCATGTCTATTTTAAAAAATTTGCTAGAAAAATGAGGTTTTAAGTCATGTTCGGTATTTTGGGCATAACTTTTGACTCAATATTCGGATTAAGACAATACCAGTGGGGTTGGAAAAAATATTTAATTCTCTACAAATTTGTATTTCATGAGACTTTGCAAATTTGAATGATTTCAGGGTTAAAAAATAGAAAGCAAAGTCGAGCAAATTTGGAAGGACCTGATTGCTGAATATTTGGAGATCTTTTGGCCTCTTTTACTTTTTCTCTATAAAAATGGTGTGCTTATACACAAATTGATCACTTATTCTCTTCCATTATTTTATCAATTTTTAGGATTTTAGTTTTTTTTATTTCCATGACTTGTATTGGAAAGATGATGGACTAAAGGCTAGACCAAGGTTAAAGGTGAAATTTAGTCATTTGTAATTTTATTTTGGATTTTAAAGTAATATTTGTTTAATTTGATGTTTTATTTTCTTTTGTTAAATGTTCAAGTCTATAATTTTTTATTTATTTATCATTAACTCCGAGTACAGTAAATGCTTAGAAAGTCCTTGTGACTTGTTAATAAATCACATAATTGTTTCAAACATTCAATTCTGCAATTATTTTTTTATGTTTTAATAGTGTGATCTTTCTATTAGGTAGAATCTTTATTCGATTCTAACCATGATAGTTTGATCCAAAATAAGTTTCAAGTTATTAAATGGATCCTTGAACCTTTAGGTCCATTTAATATAGTTTTCCTATTTTTATATTATTGCTACTCCATACTACAATATGAAAACCTAAATCAAAATTTTTTTTTCTTTTATCTATAATCTTTGTTTTTGTTTCACAAGTTAATCCTTGTGGATTCGATCTTGTAATGAACTACTATAAAACTTATATACTTGCAAGTAAAATTACCTTGGATTTGGTTCATTAAGTTGGATCATTAGTCTAAGCGTAATAGGATACATATTCCAAGTGTTTGAATTCATCTTGACTTTAGAGCCTTATCGAATTCAAACTATATTCATGCGCATAACAAAGCTTGATATATATATTTGATTTTGATTTGACTATGTTCCTGAATTTGGGGGCCTGCCATGTGTCAACTTTAGGTACTGATTTGTCATTTAGATTATTTTGACCCTCGTGGGTGAATTTTGGTCCCACGGATGAAATTTTATCTATGTGAATTTCATCAGCATAAGCCATATTTGCTATATCGACTTCGTGATGTGGGGATTGCCCCGTGTCATGGTGTTGTAGCTTCATGAACTTGATTTAAAATGTGATGTGACTTAACTACTCTTGATTTGATAAAGTAGCACAATTCTCCAAATATGCTAGATTAAATCTGTGCCAACAAATGCCCCACGTGATTCGTGCAAAGTGGAGGGATTCCATTTATGCGAATCATAGACCTCTTGGTTCGGATAACTCCTAATGACTCTTCACTTTAGAGATGTCAATCTTGACTTGGTCTTATCAACTGTCACATTTTTTGGGCTGGTGCGGATGAAATGTTTAGAATACCCCTTATCTGTTTCAAGATAGATGATAAGGTTTTCGAGAGCTTGATATTATCTTGATTGAAGAGAAATTAGGTGTTGTCCCTTTCGAGGGCGACACCCTGTCTTCCATGCAGATCTTTATGATAGTTTTAAGGCTTAGAGTCTTATAAACACCCCTCTTTTTTCTTCTTCTTCACAAACCATCTTTTGGCATTTTTGTTGTTTCCCCATGCTTCCTCATGACTTTCATGTGCTTGGTGCTCTTTTCATGCAACACACTTTCAGCATGTGTGGGTGGTTCTAAACCTTGTTGAATAGAGTTTTCTTCCTTCACAACTTCCATCAGGAAGCCATGTTTCTATTTCTAAAATGGTTTGAAATGCCTTCTTTCTAGATGAGAATCTATGTGGCTATCCCTGACTATGACCTTGCAAGTGAAACATTTCTTTCTAAGGTTGTCCTGCATAAGATCTTCGAACTCTCGAAGAGTTTGGGTGAATTTTAAACCTGAATTTCTTTTTCATAATTTCATTTACACAAATTATTTTTTTATTTTGTGGATTGTTTATTATCATCATCATCATCATTTTTTTTCTTGATCTTCTGACTTTTCTTTTTGACTCTATATTTGGTTCCACTTTTTGCAGATGGTCTAGACTATGTTATACTATTGAAAATTGCTCAAGTGCAAAGAAAAGGGGCATTTTGGCAACACCTTTAGTGAATCTACCCAGAATGTGCAGGAAGGCATATCTCAACTTCAAACCAATTTTTTATTGGCTTCATAGGAACTTCTAGAACCAAAAATCCATTTGTCCATACAGGCCAGAAGTGATATGGCTTATGCTGTGTTCCCCTATAAGACTCATCCCAATGCAAGGTATTGAAGAGCTCTCCAAATTAGTTTGAAAAGGAGTTTTCGAGAAGGTGATATGGTTCTTCAAAGGGCTTCTTCATCTTGGAGGCAGTAATACGTGTTGGTGTTCAAAGATTCTCAAGGTTCAACATGGCTACAGATGCCAACTAAGCAATGGATGGTGGATCTTGATATGGAGGATGATTCATAACTTTCACCGCTTAAGAAGTTTTCATAGTTCTAAAGAATCATTCTTAAGAGGTTTTCACGGATCTAAAGAAATTTCTAAAATGTATCTTTTTTTGTAAGATCTTCAATGTACTGAGACTCTTTGATGAATAAATTCCATTTTCTTCAAAAAAAATTCTTTTACCATAGATTTAATTTTCTCTAGATTTTCCTTTCTTCTTTCTGTGGATTAAACTTGAAGCTATCCTGTAAATTAGACAGAATGACTTGGTTTGAACCTGCTCTAAACCACTTAAATGGTTGAACTAGTTCATTATTTTTTATAATGGCATCACTTTACATTTTACATGAAATATAAAATATCCTTCGTACGGTGGAAGAAGCAACGTCATAACCTCTCTTCTAGCTTGCCTTTTCAATTTAGTGGATAAAATAACCACTTTGCCCCTAATTTTACGGAATGAGGGAACTTTTCATCATGATGATAGGGCAGGAAATGAAACATAAATAAAATCAAAGTCTTTCCTCAGGGCCAAATGAGCCAAAACCTCAAAATTTGAGCTGATGATAGTGAACCAATCATTGGGGAGGGTGGTCCCTTGTTCATAATTTATTTGGACATTTCAATAGTGTTGGAATTTAAGCTAGATCCCATTAAACTCCTCATTGTAAGTTTAAAAGGCTTTCTTGATTTACAAGCTTAATTTGGGAAGATGAATTTTTTGCAAGTCTAAACAAGACCTTTGGACTTCTACATTCACCTTGGACTTCTACATTAATCTTGCTTCTTGTTGCATTTAGCCCTTTCTTTTTAGTATTTGTATTGGGAATATGAAGTGTCTCTAAGTTAATGGTTTGTTACTTAGAAAGTCTACAGGACTTAATTTAAATCTAATCCCGTTTTTGAGATGTACCTATATATACAACCTTGTATTTTAGCGTTTGCAAGTCATTGAAATGAAATTTGAAGTCTCCTTTAACTACATAACAAGTTAGCTTTGTTTTTCTATGTTTGTTGGCATCAAGAGCATACTAATCTTTTGATTTCCTATCATTTTTCTTCCAAGTAGTTGGTATCAATCGAACAAAGTGGTATCAGGGCATTCAATCCAAAGTTGGCTACGCGGAGAAAGTTGAATTACAAGATCATGAAAGAAGGTACAACAAAGGCCAGTATTCCTTCGGAAGGTTTAGAGCAAGTTGAACCAAAATTGGAAAGGTTGAAAGGAGGAAAGGAGAGAACTTAGTTTGTTCAACCACCAAGAAGGTGAGTTGAAAAAAGGGAGACAATTTTTTTTTTTTATCAATGTTTGTGATGGAAAATTTGTTCTTTAACTATAATTGTTGGAAGCATAATATTCACACATATCTCCTTGTATACAATCTATGGGATGTGGTTGATGGAATACCTAAAAGTGACTTGGAAAAAATCTGGGAGATGAAATAAACAAAGGTGCTTAAACTTTTGCAAAATTCAATTTGCAAAGAGGTTTGGAACTGTGTCAAAGATTTAAGTTCTCTAGCCCAAGTGTAGGAGAAACATGAAGTTCTTTCTTTGGAATACAAATGTTCATCATTGGTACCAATTGAGTGTTGGATATATGATTTTGATGATGACAATCTTCTAAAAGAAGATGTTAATTCCCATGAAGATCAAAACAATAATGCAGATGCCAAGGCAAACATAGAAGAAGCCAAAGAATGTGAAATTTCTATGGAGGAACAAAATTCTAATTTGGATGAAGTAAGTTTCTTTTCTTCACCTGTATTAGATTCAAGTATTTTGGATTCTACTATTCAAATGATATAGTGAATGAATGTCATGATTATGTTAAAATTGATCAAACATGTGTGGATTTCCATGAATTTAACATGGTGGATAAAGGTCTATCATACGATAGTGATTGTTATGTAGAGATGAAAGTTATAAAATTTCAACTGTTAATGAGATAAAAGAAATTCATGAAAAAAGAGATGAAATAGTTGTGGAGAAGCATAATCCACCTAATGTGTTTGGTTAAAAATGTCAAAATGGAGTAGTACTTTGCAAGAGCCACACTTAAAGATCAAAGATATTATTGTCATTGATGTACCAATGGTGTTGGTGCAAGGTTTTGTAAATCAAAGTTGGAAAGTACAAGATTGCTTCAATGATGACGTCGTTCTTCAAGAAGAATTAATATTGACCATTGTGATGATGGTAAGATTACTAAAAGCTTGATAAATTTTCAATTGGGTGAAGGTTTGTGTACTAAGTTGGTGAATATGGATCAATTATTTGGGATAAAAATAGAAATGATAAGATAAGCAAATTTTATAAAATTTGGTGTCGTACATGCATGAAGGAGTTGCAAATCAAGTTGTGGACATTTTCACAAAGCCATTGAAGACTACGACTTTCAACAAAACAATGGAGAAGCTCAACATTCACCTTGGAGTTC
This sequence comes from Platanus orientalis, assembly GCA_025762735.1. Classification (NCBI taxonomy): domain Eukaryota; kingdom Viridiplantae; phylum Streptophyta; class Magnoliopsida; order Proteales; family Platanaceae; genus Platanus; species Platanus orientalis. The sequence continues at coordinate 4,609,004 of JAOXJP010000012.1, read as the reverse complement.
TACATCACCTTGGACTTCTACATTCATCTTGGTTCTTATTGAATTTAGTCATTTCTTTTATTATTTGTATTAGGAATATGAAGTGTCTCTAGTATATTCATGTATTTTCATTTAATAGGTTAGCGGTTTGATACTTAAAAAGTCTAAAAAACTAATTTGAGTTTAATCCCGTTTTTGAGATGTACCTATAGGAAAAAAATTAGGTGAGAACGAATCTTGTGAGAACTGTGAAAACGGCATAAGGGTGCGGACACATTAGTGTCGAAAAGTGATAAGTACCCCCCAAAAAGTGTAAATCACTTTTCGGTATTGATGCGCCAACCCCTCTGGTGCTGTTTGCACAGTAAACAAGATTCATTTGCACATAATCTGAGTCTGTACCTATAAATACAACCTTGTATCTTGGCATTTGCTAGTCATTGGAATGAAATTTGAAGTCTCCTTTAACTACACAACAAGTTAGCTTTGTTTTTCTATGTTTGTTGGCATCAACAACACACTTATCTCTTGATTTTCTGTCCTCTTTCCTCCAAGTAGTTGGTATTAACCAGCAAATAATACCTAGATTCCAAGCTGTAGTTTAGACTCTAGAACCCAAACAAATTTAATTTTCATGAAAATATCAAGGCTTTTGTTTAAAACTTAAATTAATTGGAAGAGAAGAAGATCAATGGTAGAGAAAATAAAGGTAATGAAGTGTGAAGATCAATCATTTACCAGGATGTAAATGAGAGATGACATAGTGAAAGTCGAGAACCAACTCACATAAGAATCCACAATGTAGGCGTTGAGGATCATTGTGATCCAAATTGATCTTGACTAGCTATTTACATTCCTCACAGAGGTCTTGGCAAAACGAAGGCCAAGATCCTTAATCTTCGAGTCTCCCAAATAAATGCTTCACTGTGTGTGTTACAAAAACCTTTTGAGTTAGTTAGTTCTCTAGGTCCTCTTAGAAAATTTAAGGTTCCATCCAAATATCACTTCCTACAGAACAAGTGCTTCAAGTATCATCCAATTCATATGAAAAAGTAAAGTTCCCACCAGTAGAAATGCTACCAAGATTTGTGACAGCATAGTCAATAACTCTAATAAGATCTTTGAAACTCTTAAGCTTGAAGCTTTAACAAAATCAACATTCCTTGAATCAAATCTCAAAGGTATAATTATACCAAAGCTTTGCTTCCATTGCCTGTGCATGATCTCATATGATCTATGCAAAGCCATGCATAGATCCAGGAACTAGGGCTTTGGCAAGACTTTTCCTAGAAAACCAATAAATTTTAGTATATATATGAAATATAAATTTATGAAACAATAACTATGAAAAATAGCTTTTAGCAAAAGGTATCGAGTTAACTCTTGATGAAATCAATGATTTTTTTATAGAAAATAATCCTTAGAATTAAATATATGGTTTTCGAAGTTTTTTAAAACTACTAAAATCTTATAGCTCAATTGGTTAGAGCATTATTTATTATTTGATAGGTCTTAAGTTTGAACTTAAATCTCAAAATTAATATTTTTTGAAATTCATCGGCCGGCCCGAGCCCAATAAATTAATTAGGGCCGGGTCTGGGCCTAAGTTTTTTAAAACAGTTCGGGCCCAAGCCCAGACTCGAGCCCATACTATAATTATAGGGTTGGGCTTGTGCTTACCAAGGCCTGGCCTGAGCCTAACCCATGCCCACCTATTGGAGTGCATATGAGCCCCGATGGATAGTTACAACCTAAACACAACGAAGATAAAAGTTTACTAGTGATTTTTTACTCGGAGACATACGAACAATACACCAGAACAACTTGAAGATGAGTCTTCTCCCACCTGAAGTGAATGATGTAATAGAGGATGGACAAAACAGGTGAGAAGCATCAGATCATCACCAATATTCTTCTAACGTCGCATATGAAAAATGTGACATCAATTAACAAGAATCCATAAAAGATTAGTTTATAACGACTAATTTTTGTTTTTATAAATAAGGTGTAGACTTAATGGAAGGATAAAGTGGAATATACATTTTGTGTTATGGAAATTTATGAATCCCATACAAGTTTGTGGTCTTTTTGTTGGTGAATAAAGCCTAATATTGAGTAAAAGAACTCCCAAATAAACTCTCATATTTGTTGTGTTTGGGTTGAATCCATCCATCTAATACTTCAATATAATAATTTTCTTATTTTTTTTATTCTTTTTGTTTTTTTTTAATTTTTGAATTGCTTCATGTTTCTAAGTGAGATGATTTACAGGTGACAATGACCTAAATATGGACAGCGATTGTATAACCGGATGGATTAACATCAAACCAGTCAATAACGAAGCATCACATCTTACGTAAGCATTGCATCATTTCAATTAAATCCGTATTGCATTAAAACTGAGATGACCCTTCAAAGTTTCAGTGAAAGAATGACTATTGAATAAATTTCCCCCATTCCACTACCAACCCCTCCCACCTACCCACCTACCCACTTTGTTTAATTCTTACCCATTCATCTAAAGCAGTCAAACCACTTGACAAACCCGTCAAGTATTTATTTATCGAAATAAATGTTCTGTCAAGGGATTGGTGTCCAGGACACCAGGGGACATCATATTGAATAAAATGAGTGTCCAGGACACCAGGGGATATTATATTGAATAAAATGGGTGCACTCATTTTATTGAAGATGGCATCCCCTGGTTATCTTGGACAGGACATTTGCTCTATTTATTTATTTATTGTTGACTTCTTATCTTCTTAATAGCTTTTTTAATACAGTTACACTTGTATGAACTGGATAAAAGAAATCACCATTAACTTTCTCAGAACAGCCGCACCAAACACTCCACTAAAAATTTTCCTCAAGAACTAGGAGGACCAGATTTCTGTTCTAAAGAATGTCTCCTTCCCCACATTGTATGAAGCTGATGTAGGATAAAAGATGAAGTAATATGCAAGATAAAGTTAATATCCTAAGATCCTACAACTAGGAACTCAGGGTGAGCAGTGCAGAGTGGTGTTGCCTGCTCGGGTTCTCGAGTTATTGGTTCTAACTGGTTCAGGCCTGTCCTGTTTCAAGCGGCTGATGATGAAGACCCACGTGGTTATACCAAAAAAAAAAAAATTGAATCATTCAATCACTAGTTCTTAGGGCTGAGATTTGAAATGGATTATTAACATATCAGGGTACAGATCTTACATAGAAAATCCTGCGTATACACTGAACTTACATAGACCTTACCTAAAAGTCTATGTTGAAATCACCCCAACCAAATGAAGTTAAAGATGAAATCCATAATTCAACAAGTATCACAACACCAGAGAAATGAAACCTACACGTGTTATAGGAGTTACAGTAAGAAATCTCTATGCAATAGGTCACCCAGCACCGAAGTCCCCAAACTTCAACTCAAAACATATATAAAAAGAATTTCCATTAGACTATAACAGTAACTTGGAAGATCAGATATAAATAAAAAAACCATTTCTCAAAACGATCCTAGAACTAATATACTTAAGATATTAAAAGGACATTTTAATAAACCATTAAAGTGTTCATAACTAAACAGAGTACCACCAATCATGATGCCCATCTCTTGTTTTCTTAGTGCTGACAGACTAAAACTGCAGTCAATGAGACGAGCTTAATCAAGCTGAGCCAAGCTTTGCTAAGTTCTAAGCTTTGGTCGGACAAAATTCTTAAGCAAACCGAGCTTTTAGTGAGTTGAGCTTAGTGAAGTTCGGCTCAGGCTCAATTAGGAAATGAGTTTAAATCAAGGCTTGTACTTGACTCTATGAAGGCTTTGGGTTAGCTCAGCTAATTGTTAGCCCGATGTCAATGCAAACCCAGAGAAGAAAGAAAAACAAACCAGGCAAAAACAGTTAAAAATGGAGAAAAAAATCTGACCAACCCATTACCCACCATTCCACTCAACTCTTCCATCCAACCCTATCTCTCTCAGTTTCACTCTTTCTTCCTGTATGGGCTTCATCTCCTTATCGTTCGCTACCTTCCTCTTATCCTACGTACTCCTCCCTAACCTTTCCTTCTCTGGCTGGCCAAACAAGGAGTTCATCTACCCAAACTTCACCGCTTCTAACATCCAATTCATCGACAACGCCGGCGCTTTCTTAGCCTCTGCAAATGGAACCTTCACTGCCACCATCGTCAACCCCGAAGCTCAACAGACCAACTTCTACCTCTCCGTCCTCCACGTGGCATCCAATACCATCATCTGGTCCGCCAATCGCAAATCTCCAATCTCGAATTCCGGTGAATTGAGCCTAACTGTCAACGGTATAACCATCGTCGAACACGACGGGGGTTTCAAATGGTCAACACCGGCGTTAATGGCAGCCGTCGCCGCGTTGCAGCTTAGGGAAACCGGTAACCTCGTCTTGCTTGATCACTTCAATCGTTCTCTCTGGCAGAGTTTCGATCACCCGACCGACACGATCGTGATCGGACAACGGTTCCCTGTTGGGATATCACTGTCTAGTGCTGCATCGGAAGTCAACTTGTCGACCGGTGATTACCGGTTTGCGGTTACTGATCGAGATGGGTTCCTACAATGGAATGGGCAAACGTATTGGAAGCTGTCCATGGATCCAACGGCGTATACTATCTCGAATTCTCCGGCGACGTACATGGCAGTGAACGGCACCGGTCTTTATCTGTTTGGAGGTAATGGATCGGTCGTTGTGATACTGGTGGTCATGTCTCAGGCGGATTTCCGAATTGCCAAGTTGGATTCTGGAGGCCGGTTTAGTGTCAGGAGCTTCACTGGTAATGGGTGGAAGCAGGAATTGGTTGGGCCGGGTGATGATTGTCGAATTCCGTTATTCTGTGGTATAATTGGATTGTGTATAGATGCTGATAGATCAGGTACTGGTGTCTGCTCATGTCCGATGGGCTTCCATGCTTCCAATCAACAGAATAGCAGGGGTTGCTTGCCAAGTAACAGTTCTTATTCTCTGTTTTCCTCTTCTTGTGATTCGACCAGTAGTAGAAGCGACTCTCTATCCAATTCATCGGTGGTTTCTTATATTAGAATTGGCCCTGGTGTGGACTATTTTGCGAATGCATTCTCAGCGCCTACAACCCGCGATGTAAATTTATCTTTCTGCCAAGATCTCTGCTCCAAGAACTGTTCTTGCTTGGGCTTTTTCTATGCCAATTCCTCTGTTTCTTGTTACCTGCTTAAAGATCAATTGGGGTCCATTTTGAACACATCAGCTGGGAATGACCAATTGGGCTACATTAAGACGGTGGTTGGATCTTTCGTGACGAACCCAAATGGCAACGAATTTTCCGATGACCGGACTCGAGGTTTTCCAATCGCTGCTCTGGTGGTGCTACCTTTTACTGGGTTATCTCTGTTGATCACGGTTTTGGTTCTCAACTTCCTTTGGTGGAGAAGGTGTAGACTCAAAAAGACTGCAATAGTAAAATTAGACCACCGAAACTCCTCTTCTTCATCAGAGATTGATGAATTCTCCATCCCAGGCTTACCGGTGAGGTTTGACTATGAAGAGCTTCAGGTGGCCACTGATAATTTCAAGACCCAGATTGGGTCGGGTGGGTTTGGAGCTGTATACAAGGGTACCATGCCAGACAAGACCCTCGTAGCAGTGAAGAAGATAACCAATTTGGGCGTTCAAGGGAAGACAGAATTCTGCACAGAGATAGCAATTATCGGTAACATTCGCCATGTCAACTTGGTCAGATTGAGGGGGTTCTGTGCCCAAGGGCGGCAACGGCAATTGGTTTATGAATACATGAATCGTGGCTCACTGGATCGAACCCTCTTCGGTAATGGACCCATCTTAGAATGGCAAGAGAGGGTTGAAATAGCCCTGGGAACGGCACGCGGGCTTGCATACTTGCACAGAGAGTGTGAGCACAAAATCATCCATTGCGACGTGAAGCCAGAGAACATTCTATTGGATGATCATTTTCAGGTGAAGATCTCGGATTTTGGGATGTCGAAGCTTCTCAGCCCTGAGCAGTCTAGTCTCTTTACAACAATGAGAGGGACACGCGGGTACCTTGCCCCCGAGTGGCTGACTAGCTCGCCGATCAGCGACAAGGCGGATGTGTATAGCTATGGCATGGTACTACTTGAAATTGTGAGGGGAAGGAAGAACTGCTCATTTCGAAGGCATAGCTCTAGCATCGAAAGTAAAATCAGTATTGTTGATAGGAAATCGTTAGGATCTGTGTATTTCCCGTCGCTTGCACTGGAGATGCATGAGCAAGGGAGGTACTTGGAACTTGCAGACCCGAGGCTTGAGGGACGAGTAACAAGTGAGGAGGTGGAGAAGCTTGTGCGTGTGGCCTTGTGTTGTGTGCACAAGGAGCCAATGCTGAGACCCAGCATGGTTAATGTGGTGGGCATGTTGGAAGGTGGGATCCGTTTGAGCGAGCCAATTGTTGAGTCATTGAACTTCTTACGGTTCTACGGCCGGACAGATGATTCTATGAAGGAAGGGTACAATGGGACGAATGAGTTCGTACTGTACCCACAAGCAAATGCTACTCAAACTACCATCACAAGTAGCTCATATTTATCTCTTTCTTACATGTCTTCGCAGCAGGTATCTGGCCCAAGGTAGTGCTAGCGAACGTCTAAGCACATGAAGTGTATTGATGTAGAACAAATGCCACAAGCAGTTTTGTGAGTTAATACAAGTGGGGCAAAAAGCTCTAGTAGAAATCATGAGTTTCAAGAACGGAATTGTGTGAAATTTGGTGAGCTTAAGTGAAATTTTGCGAGGATCAAAACTCACTGCTTTGCTGTGAGCACCGCCACTTTTCACATAACTTCCTTCATTTAGGCCCTCAAATAAATGTTTTTGCTATTTTTAGTAATTTTCCTTTTCGCTATAACTTTCTATTTAGGAGTCAGAATAAGATCCCGTTTGTTCTAGGATGTTTCCTAGTGAAAGTAGTATTTGATTTTGTTAGTAACTCTTTTTTGCTATTTTTGGTAAAATTTACTAAATTAGCCTAATTTCGTGTCTAACACAAATTAGGCAGTGCAGTTTTTTCATTAATAAAAGTTTTAGCACGAGTTTTTTTCTTCCTTGGTGAAGTTTAGGGCTTTTTCCCAACAAAGGAGACAACGTATTCTTCTCCTTGCTATTCCGCTGTGTCAATAAACCATATAAGTGTCAACGAGCTAAGCTGCGCCAAGCTGTACCCAGCTTAGCAGAGGCTTGTCATCTTATGAAGGCAAAGCTCGGGCTTGTAAAGGTAGGCTCAACTCGGTTTGTCAGTCATAATAAATAAATAAATAATTAATTAGGCCCAACAGCCTTATGGTCGATTAGCCTATTTTATTTTGTTTGTACATTACTATTTTCACAATATATGTTATATATAAATATATAATTACATATTTATATGTAAAATATATTATAAATTTTTTAACCAAAAGGTTTTAGTGAGTAAAGCTTAGTGAAGCTCGGTTTAGGCTCACTTAGAAAATGAGCTTAAATCCAGGCTCAAGTTTGGTTTGCTAAGCTTAAATAAGACTCAAACTTGGCTCATGACAAGCCAAGCTCCTAGCCTAACTGAGCTAGCTTTGCTCAATTGATAGCTCTATTTACGATGACCGCTCCCTTAAGCTAAAAACAGGCATTGTTTCAGCACCCCTTGGTTTTTGTGCACACAAAATCTATGCACAATGTGTGTGCAAACACTTGGGAGTGCTTGCATCAGCACCGAAAAGTGATATACACTTTTTGGGGCACGTGCTTATGACTTTTCGGTGCTGATGCTAGCACTCCCAGGTCCCTACACATGCATTATGCCTGGCTTCTGTGCACATAGAAGCCAAACCCGTTTCAGCATTATTACTACTAGCATGATATCTATCTTGTCATCTAGAGATCATTCTAAGAGCCTAACAAGTGTCCCCCCAGGATTCTCTCCAGAATGTTAAAGTTCAGAAATCTTTCAAGAGATTTCGATGGCTGACATTTGGCAAAATAATAAACAAAATTGAAAATGTGTAGTTCACTTTGTAGAGTTTTTTGGATACGTGTTTGGCATTATTGCTACGGGCATGATATCTATCTTGTCATCTAGAGATCATTCTAAGAGCCTAACAAAAAACAAAAAAATGTTTCAATAAATAGACAGGTGATGATATTACCAAAACAAAAAAAAAAAGTAGACAGGTAATGATCTACTATTTATTTACCTAAAAGATCCACTGTGTCAAATTTAACAGTGGCTTTTAGTAGCATGAACAAAAAACTACGAACAATACAAACCCATGTTAAAAAGACCAATAATAATAATTATTATTATTATTTAGAAACAAAAGGCTAACGCTGCAAATCAGGCCAGGCCGAGGTCACGCTGAGCACAATCTAAACTACAAGCCCTGAGCCCAAACTCAGCCTGAGCTTGGCCCATTCCAGAACTTTGGGCTTTGGGTTGAGTTTGGGCCAACCCAAACACAATAACCCCATTGCATTCTTTTTATTTTCCTTCAATCCAAGTCCCAACCTTGCCATGAGAGAGAGAGAGAGAGAAATGCCCTGCATGATTAATGAAGTTCTGGACATCAATTGGAAACGGCGTTGCTTACATTATCAACAATGAATCCATCATGCTTGTTGCTCTCTTCATGAAAGGATGTGGACACTTACCCAACATCACCTTCCCTCTTAAGTCTTTTGCCAATGGAAACGAGAGAGAGAGAGAGAGAGAGAGAGAGGACAACGGCGAGGTCTACACCTATTTTTTTAGGCTTTCAAAACATTGGCTGGATTTTACAGATATCTCATTCGTCTTGTCTGGGTAAATATCTTGGTCCTCCTTCAACTATTGGTAGAAATAAAAATGAGTTTTTTTAATTACCTCACAGATCAGGTGGATTACAAAGTGCAAGGTTAGAAACAACAACTTTTATCACAGGGTGGTAAGGAAATTCTTCTCAAAACCACAACCTCCTCTGTTCTAGTCTATGCTATGTCATCTTTTCTTCTACCTCAATCCATCAGCTCTCAAATTGATAAAAAAACAACGGTCTTTTTGGTGGGGCCAGAAAAATGATGAACGTTGCATCCATTGGATTTGGTGGGCATAGTTAAAGACACCAAAAATGAATGGGGGGATGGGTTTTCGGGATTTAAAAGCCTCCAATTTAGCCCTTCTAGCAAAACAAGGTTGGTGACTTATACAACATCCCGATTCTTTGTGTGCCCAGGTTCTAAAAGCCATTTACTTCCCAAAAACGCATTTTCTTCACAATCCTATTCATCGATCAGGATCCTAGGGTTAGTAAAGTATCCTTCAAGGATGACATTTACTGCAAAAACATTGTCTTTAGGTTATTGGTAATGGGGCCTTTGTAGAAATCTGGAATAATGCATGGATTCCATCTTTAGATTCGAGGTGCCTTAGGCTCTAAATCGTCACATTCCTTCTCTTCTTCTAGTTTCCTCCTTAATTAATCATTTTACCCATACCTGGTGTCTGGATCAGATTGCTCATTTTATCACTCCCTCTGAGTTGACAGCTATTAATGCAATTCCCATTTCGCCCCATTTCCAGGATGATCATATTGTGTGGAAGCCAGATAAAAGGGGCCACTTCTCAGTCAAGTCTTGTTATGCCTTACTTGTCTCCAACCATAATGGCCCCTCTCTCCCCACTTCAAACTATTGTATGGATATCAATCGGGAAATCATCCCTTCCAAATAAAATCAAAGTCTTCCTTTGGAAAGCGTGTTAGAAAGCATTACCTGTGCGAAAAAACCTTCATTCGCGAATGCCAAACATTCTCCCTTTCTATCCTCGTTGTCAATATCCACAAGAATCCATTCTACACTGTTGTGTCCAATGCCCTTTTGCCACAACCATTTGGTGTCGTCTCAATCTTCCCTACTCATTACTTCATTCATCCCATCACTCTTTCATTGAAGGGTTCATGACCATTCTCGCCTTTAAAAGTACTTCCAAAGAGGTTTCACATAGCCTCTTCATCAAAGTCTCCATGGGTTGTTGGTTGATATGATGTGCCCGCAATGAGGTATGTTTCAATAGAAGGATTGTTGATTCTTCTTTAGTGATTCATCGCTTTCATACATATATCTAGGATATGCAAGACTGTGTCATCCATCCCCCATCCTTGTCCTAAAAAACAGCACCATATAAGCAGCAAATGAATTGGCAACCTCCTCCCCCAGGTGTAATAAAAGTCAATACCGATACAGCATGTCCCAACTCAGGAAGGAACAATTTGTTAGCGGCAGTCGCTCATGATAATGCAAGGGTTAAGCTTGGTTCGGTCACAATTCAGATGAATGCAACTCCGGTTTTAACTGCAAAGATCAATGCTATCAAATGGGGGTTAAAGTTAGCCCACCAACTTTCTGCTACTATTCTCCTATTGGAATCCGATTTGTCTATTGCGGTGGATTACATCACTGGCCACATCGATAGATGTCCATGGTCCTTAAAAGCTCTTGTAGTGGATATAAAGGAATCCTCTTAAGTGTTTTCAATTTTGTAATATTATGTATGTTAATTGTGAAGCAAACTGTTGTGCCCATGAGGCAGCCCAACTTGGACTACGTCTTCTCCATAGAGGTAGTGGTGGAATTTGTTGGTCTCCTCCGGGCTCTTCTTCTGTTGTCTGTCTATAATATATATAGCTTTTCCACAAAAAAAAAAAAAAAAAAAAAAAAAAAAAATTTAAATATGGTATTATGGTTAGG
>JAOXJP010000012.1:4583923-4598186 GCA_025762735.1 Platanus orientalis | reverse complement strand
CCATTCACCTCCAAAATAATTAAAGAAAACTATTATATCCTGATCCTTTTTTTTTCAGGGAAGAAGTGATTAATTTATTGTTGTAAAAATAGGAAAAGAGAATTATCATAGTTATTACTTATTAGAGGGATAACATCTTCATGTGTCATGTGTACAATAGTTTTCTGGGCACTAGGCATGGCAATCCCCCAGAATCTAGAAATGTGGACATGGCCATATGTGTGTAGCATGAGCAGCTTCTGTATAGAAAACTCAGCGGCAGCAGTAGTTCATTCTAAGAATATACAGAAATCATTAACATGCTGAATCACAAGCTCCAGTTGTTCACAATAGCAAGTGGAAGAAGAAGAAGAGGGATACTTTTTAGGTCTGGGACCCATATCCTGTGGACACAAAAACCAGACATGAATATCGTGTTTTTACATGGATGCTGGGTGTTGGACATGGTAACCACTGGAATCTAGAATGTGGAGACAGCCAAATGTGTGCAGGCTAAGCAGCTTATATATAGAAAACTTAGAGCTGCAGTAAACGCTCAATCCTTAAAAGAAAAAGGAGCCAATAACCTGTTAAGTTGCTACCTTTTAAGGTTATAAGAACCCTAGAGTTATCTTCTGAAGAAGGCTAAATCACAGAATATTGGGGCCTTTTTAAACAACAGAACACATGCAAGGAATGAAAGAGGTACCTTTTAGGGTTACAAGAACCCCAAAGAGTTATCTTGTAAAGAAAGTCAAATAATAAGATAATGGCCTACATTATAAACAGCATGATACATGAAACTATATGCATTTTGTAAGATATCAAGTTGCACAGTATAGCTTTATAACTCTTTAAGCACATTGCAAGCATATAAGATAGGTATGTCTATGTTTCCAACCTTATGTCTATCACATGTGTCTGTGTTGAACATGTACGACATGCTAAAAATCTATAGGGAACCATGTCACCCACACGCACACTTATGTGGTATCCTTACGGCACTTGTTTAGGTGCAACCATGTAAATTAATACACCTGATTTCTGATATTTCAATTCAACAAAGCAGCCAAGCAAAAGCAAATTTGATAATAACTATGGCATTTAATAAATGTGAAAATTAATTACTACGCCTTTCACTGAAGTATTTTTCTACAGAACTCTTCTTTTACTGTTGGATATCATTGTTACTTGTTATTCTTTTTCTTGGATTGTCTAATCGCTCCTTGCGATCCAAGGTCTGTATTCTCCCTTCTCCATGGATCTATGATCCTTTTCTCCTTGAGATTCTGTTGGAGGGGATGCATTCCAAATACAAGTTTTTTATTTCTTTGATAAGTAGGTATATTTTATTTATGACGGTGAGAAGAATCCTGAAGGTATCAGAAATTCGAAGCAAAAACGTATAAGGATACAGGAAAGACAATAACAAACCTCCAAATACCAAAAATCCCTGAAGATAATTACATTGTTACATAATAATATCTCTCCGTCTTTCTCATCTCTCTCAACCTTACCCTGGAATTCCTTACAATTTAAAGCCCCAAAACAGAACTTATCCTTGGCTCTTTGGATCACTACACATTATACACTGGTTCCAAACAATTGTTGAATGTTCTGCTATTCCTTTAGAGCCAAATAGACCAGCCACTGCAGCAGGAGTAAACCTCCATAAGATTTTACCACTCTTACTCATGTCTACAGTCCTCCATCATTCAATCATTGCCTTAATATCTCTCCGTACCACCCACATACCCCAAAAGCTTCCACCATAGCTGCCCATAGAGGCAAAGGGACAATGAAACATGGGAAAATGACTCCTCCTCTATACACATCAACCATACCTTTGGGAGGATGAGCCCTTTTCTCCGCAAATTATCAGGGAATTTTATGATCCTGAGGAACTTGGGTTCAACTGCATGAGTTCATCTATTCAATTAAGCTTCTCATTGTCCTAACACTTTATCCTGCTCATTAGGCATCATATCGACCCTCTTTCAATCTTGTGATAGATTATTTGCATTTTATTTTTATTTAATGGAACAAGTAATACAAAGGGAATTTAACCAACCTATTTATTGGAAATTCTAAAAGTGGCAGTGTCTTGGTGGATTAATTGCATTTTAGTGACTGATGGGGGCACTCATCATCATTCTCCATGTGTAAACCTTATATTCTTATGTTAATTTATTTGCATTTACGTGGTATCGTATCAATTTACAATGGGAATTCACATCTTTGGTTGTGCATATGTGTTCATTACAACAGGGACTATTAGATCATTGTATGCATACCCTATATTTGGGAGAAACAGGCAAATATCACTCTTGAATATAGTAGTTACAAAAATAACTATAAATACAGGATTAAGCTTGAGCATTGAGGGTTCTAGTTTAGATATTGCCACAAATCTTTGCTTGGATATGGCAATTGTAGTAATTGATTATGCTCTTTTAAGCTATTCTCAGACTACTTAGCAAATTGAAAAAAGAGAAATGAAGTTCAGACTGCTCTGTGTTCTGTACTTAGTATTGATTTTTGAGTCTATTAGGTATGATGATACAAACCCTGAAGCTGAAAAGAAAGAGTATATCGATCATATCGAAGAAATTGTCCAATGGATGGGTTGGAAACCCTTCAAGGTATAATTCAATCCATATTAATGATCCATTTGGTGCCTTAGCTTTGGCAACACTTGATATAGCTATTGGACTTTGCAGATCACCTACACTAGCGATTACTTTCAAGATCTGCATGACCTAGCTGTGGAGCTGATACAGAGGGGCCATGCTTATGTTGATCACCAGGTTGCTGTTAGACGCTAATGCAGAGAGCTAGTGTTCACTCTTTTCTTTCACAATTTTATATGCTTATGTTTTTTTTTTTTGACCAGATGCAATTTTTCTGTGCAAAATAAATAAAGTGCGAAGGCGTTAATGTATCCAATTAGTCATAGGTTGATTACTATTTTTTGTTTTTTTGGGAGGGGGGAATAATTAGTCATAGGTTGATTATTGGTCACTGCATAACTTCACTTAACCTAGTTATGTGTAGTTGTTGACCTTGTTATGTAGGTGAGCTATGTGATACACGGGACTCATGTTTTTCCCATGGGAATAGTGGAATTTTTTCCTCTAATTATTATTTTTTGTTTGGGGGGGGGGGTAATCTTTTAATTGATTGAAAATGGTTAAAAAAAGTTACTGACTATGATGCCTTACTGATTCTAGCCGCCTGAAGAGATAAAGGAGTATAGGGAGAAAAAGATGAATAGTCCTTGGAGAGACAGGCCAGTTGCGGAATCGTTAAAGCTGTTTGATGAAATGAGACGAGGCATGATTGAAGAAGGCAAAGCGACACTTAGAATGAAACAAGACATGCAGAGTGATAATTATAACATGTATGATTTGATTGCATACCGAATAAAGGCAAGTGTGCACCTTGAAACTTCTTTAATTACTGAAAATCACTCTATATACTTTTTTGATCACTGAAATTATGAAGTTACTTATATTTCAGCGGGTTAATTTTCTGTCCAGTTTACTCCCCATCCACATTCAGGAGGCAAATGGTGTATTTATCCAAGTTATGATTATGCCCATTGCATTGTGGATTCTCTTGAAAACATTACGCATTCGGTATGTTTCGTTTTTTTGGTAGATTTGTTTTCCTTAATGCAATTATCTATGGGACACTAGTCCATCACATATTTAAAATGCTGATTTGTTGTCATTTATGTGATGTACGTCTTTAATAATCTGTTACTTATTGGATTTGACTGTTTTGTGGTGAACTTTCTATTACTTGTTGATCTAAATAAATTATCTGGGCTTTGTTACCCAAAAAAAAAAAAAAAACAAAAAGATTCTATGTGCAAGCACAGACCTAGGTTATCTTTGCTGCCTTCAGTGGATGTAAATTAATTTTTTGCTAGGGCTAATCATAGCTCCACTGATATAGCTTAGGAGAGAGCAGCAAGCACATGTACTAATCATACCAGCTTTAAAACCCTGGGCCAGCTTCCTTGGTGGGACTAGACTAGTAAACCTGATCTTGGTGAGTTTGGTTGGAACTTAGCTGGAAATCTACAAAGGATCAGTCAAACCCAATCCAAGCCAGCTGGTTCGATTTGGTGGGTTCTCTTGATCTGGTGGTTTTCACTGAACCTGTGGTGAAGTGGTGTGGGAATTATTATTATTATTATTTTGGATAAAGATGATGCTACCTGATACAGAACAAGTAAGGAAAGAGCGTGTCTTGTGGTTAGTGACCTGCTAAGTCTGACAGCTGTCAAATGCCGCCAGACCTAACGTAATGAGTGGATCATTAATCAAGACTGAAAAATTATATCTTCTTTTTTATTTTTTATGAAGAAAAAAGTTTATTGAAGAAAAAGGGGATGAGGCATCCCCTAAAATACAACTATGAGAGAAGCAACAAGTTACATTCTAAAGAGGTTTCCCCATCCTTTCTTCATTTCAACAACTGAGTAATCTAAATATTGGGGGTTGTAATATTGTCTCTTCTGTTATTGCATTTTGCAGGGTTTTTTTTAGGGGTAAGATCTGCTTACCTTGTCTTTAATGATTTTAATCTATTAATAGTTGCTTTGAACTTGGACCTGCAAAGACAGGACTGAACTGTTGTTCAGCCGTTAAAGATGAAGCATGGTCATTGACTCTTGGTTGATTTTCGAAGATGAAGCAAACTATTGTTATTGAGAGGAAAACTTTTGATTTTGAGCTTATTTTCATTGTAAATGTTAAGATTATTAAAATTACGGAGAGAAGAAAAAGATCCTTCGCTGCTTCCATTCGGTTTAAAGCTTCTTTGATTCCATGGTTCTGTATTTCAATTGATCAAGGTTGTTGGGAAGCTAATCCGTCGTCGCTGAATCGAAACCAAGGGTGAAGGGAACAAGGTAATTGTTGTAAAAGGAAGGGCTAATGAGCAAGGAAAATTTCTTAAGGTCTCGGAAATTCTTTGGAATGGTAAGGAGTTTCGAATATTCATTCCGGGTGATTATGAGAGTGCCGGTTGGGTAAATGTTGCATACATCCTTCGAAGATCTTTTGGGGAAGATGCTGTTATTAGCCGGCCTTGTCCTGCTAGGGATCTGGTCTCGTATCTGAGATTTGATGATGCACTTCTTTCTCATTCCTCAGGGGATGTAAAAATGCATATTTGATGTCTGTCAACGAGAGAAAGACTGGGCAATTAATATTTTGACTTCGGAAACAGATGCTGGTGAAGAGGTATGGTTCAAAGTGGTCACTTGTTTTTGCTCCAATCTGGAAATTATTTGGGAAGAAATAGCAATACATGTATGTGAAGACTTGAATCTTGTAGAAGAAGGTGTGTGGATCGGGATTGGGCCTTCTTGTGCAGTTTTTGTTTGCTCAACGACAGAAGAATTACTTGTCATTGGCGATTCCATGTGGTTGTGTTTTGATAAGGGATGGGTTGAATTTCGACCATGGAATCCAGATATCCTTACCACTAATTATGAAAGTATGGTGAAAAAACGATGGATCCGTGTCTGGGGTCTCCCTCTAAATCTTTGGACGATGAAAATATTCAAGACAATTGGTAAAATATGTGGAGGGATTATTGAAGTGGATGACAAATCTCTTAATTGTGAGGGATTAAGATGGGTACGTCTTCATATTGCGGTTGGCGACATGCATATGATTTCTCGAGTAATCTCTCTAACCGAGAATGGAAGGTATTTTCCTGTGTTAATCTCTAGTGAAAATGAGGATTAAATGGAGGATGAATTCGGATGGAGGTTGGAGTCTGATCGGAATATGTACCCTATTCCGATGGCCGAAAAGGAAAAGGCTGGTGGTGCTGTGTCAAAATCACCGTTAGAGAGGACGATGCCCTTTCTTGCAAAAAAAATTCCTTTGAAATTCGAAAAAGATATGCCCTTGCCTCAATCTTCTGTGCAGGAACTGGATGTGAGAGTTGTGTGCAATCCAAGTATGCTCGTTCCAAGAAAAAATGGGGAGTTGGGTAGAGGAAAACCAATTAGTTGCAACTTTTTACTTTGAGCGACCTGACGTGTGGAAGCAAATCGTCAGCGGTAAAGCTGTCGACATGGAAGAGGGCCATTGGATTGTTGGAAGATCGGAGGGTCTTAAGGGATCTATTCCACCTGTATTGCATTCACAGGGTGTTGGAAGTAGCTTGGACAGAATGAATCTGTCTGTACGGTGAAGATCTGGTAGGAATGAGGATTTGATTGGGAAAGTGGATCACTCAAATGCTGAAATATCTACCCACAATGCATTGCCTCCCTCGAATAGGTTGTTGTTTCCTATTTTACCCTCGGGTGAAAAGAGAAATAATAAAAGGGTATTTTCGGAATCTTACTGGCAACCAAGAGGGCCTATCTCATATCGACAAATCTGGCCTAGGCCCAGTGTCAATTTTAATCGAGGGTGACCCATAATTATTTTACCAACAATGGTAATGGGTGGCAGATGGGTTTGCATGTTCCGGGCTCATCGAAACAGGTCGGAAGGGTTCAAGGCGAAAAGGCTACGGAAAGGGTTGTGAATCATGGAATGAAGTTCATCTCTGAAGATTTAATTGTGGTCGAAGATGATCTGAGCTTTAATCGAATCGACAATCGACATAGGGCATATTCTTCTGAGTATAGTATCAACTCGGGTGATGGTTGCATTCCTACGTCTGATAGAGGGAGTCATAGGTATTCAAAGGAATCTAGGTAGGAGGAGAACCTCATTCTTGTTGCGGTTTAGAAATTATCATCAAAGAATATCACATAAAAGAAAGCGAATTCGATCTACACCTCTGAATCAGAGGGCTCATGAAGATTGTGGGGGGCAGAGACAGTTGAACAAAGTAAGGATTCGATCCATTCTAGCACGCATAAGACTTGGGAAGTGGAGCAGGAGGCTACGTGTAATTTGGACGAGTTAGGTGTGGGTAGGAATATGTCACAAGCTCATGAGAAGTCCATTGGTAATAGAAACATGAACCTTTCCAACTGTGATCCTCAATTGGGGCATTCGGTGGGTGAATATTCGATGGGTGTGCATAGGCGATCTTTATCACAAACATCATCAATCATGATGGAGAATGTCGGAACTAAGGAAAAAATTCCAAGAGATGCGGATTTGAGGCTGGAAAGTGAACCATATTCCTGTAGATTTGGATGTGCGAAGAGGATGTACAATGTTGATTCTTTCCCGTTCTATATGCAACCAAAAGGTCAATATGATATATTATCCAATTTACATTCTACTCTTTTAGATGCGTTGGATCTTTGCAGGTCAAATTCCTTGGCTTTGTAGAGTAGGGTGGTGAAGTTTATTTCAGAAATTATTTCAAATGTAAACAAGCTAAAAACTGAGTTGGGAAATTCTAATCAATTGGCATTGCTGAATCAGATGGGTAGTAAAGGGGATGTACTATTTGTTGCTCCTTTAGTGGTGGATGTTAGGTGTGCCTCTGGATGTGTTTTTAGGTGGTAAGGTGGTGGAGGGTGATTTGGAGTATCTACTTCGAGATGGGTTGAGAATGATCAGGATCGTCTTTTAATTCAAGGAGTTCTGGAACGTAATGAAGGTATGCTTTCAAATGGGTGCTTCTTAAAATGGAATAATTTGGATCCTTTTTATGTCTATCTTATGATGGATTTGAGGCTGAAATTGCGGAATTGTTTAAAGCTATTGAAGGTCATAAATTGTTCAATGAGTATGAGTGAATCCAAATCGGTCGGGGGAGAGCAACTTCTTAATAATGAACTTAAGAAGTTGGAGAGTAGCGTCAACTATGATAAAAAAGAGGGATGTAACAATGAGTGTGATGATCGCAGGGGAAAAAAGGTTTGCTTTCAAGTAACTTTATGGATCCAAAAATTCTCTCTTGGAATGTTAGAGGACTTGGAAATAGGGACAAAAGAATCATTATAGGAAAATGTTTGGGTGGAGTGAATCTAGACATCTTGGTGCTACAAGAAACTAAAATTGAATGTGTTTCGGACCAGATTGTTAAAGAGTTATGGGGTCAACATTCACAATATTGGGTGGCCCTCCCATCTTGGGGGGTTTCGGGGGAAATCTTAATGATCTGGAATGAGAGGTTGAGGTATTGGAGTGGGAGGTAGGGGCTTTTTCAATTTCCATCCGTTGTAGGATAGTGGATGGTGTGGATGAGTGGCTATTTTTCTCGAGTGTATGGCCTGGTGCTATCGTGGGAGGTGATGATTTTCTTGGTGAATTGGATGATGTAAAAGCCCATTGGAATCTCCCATGGTGTATTGGCGGGGATTTGAATTTGGTACAGTTCTCTCATGAAAGAAAAGGTGATACATTGTGGGATAACCGCATGAACAAATTTGAAGTCTTTATCGAGCGATGGAAATTAATTATCGTCCATTGAAGGGTGCAAAGTACACTTGGTCTAACTTTAGAGAATGTCCCTCTCTTAGTTGATTGGATAGATTTTTTTTTTTTTTTGTAATGAGTGGGAGGACCTTTTCCCTAGGAGGGCACCTTGGAACCGGACTTTATGGAATTGGTGAGGAAGGTATGGAATCAAACCTCTTTTTCTGGAAATGCTAGTTAGATTTTCGCCCTCAAGTTGACAAATTTAAAGATTCGATTAAAAGCTTGGAGAAAAATAACGGTTGGATATTTTTAAGAAGTGAGAAAGAGGTGTATTGAAGAAATCTCTACACTTGATGCTTTAGAAGAAGATAGAAGCCTTTCTAGAGAGGAGAGAATATATAGGGAGTCTCTCCGCAAGGAATTTCAAATTGTGGCTGTGAAAAAGGAGGTTTTTTGGCGTCAAAGATCGATGATTAGATGGTTAAAAGAGGGGGATCATAATTCGAAATTCTTTCACAAAGTAGCCTCTCAAAATAAGAAAGTCAATGATATTCAAGGAATTTGGATTAATGGAGAGTGGTCCTGAAATCAGGAGGAGATTAGAAATGAGGCGGAACAATTTGATATATATCTTTTTAAAGAAATTCATCATTCTCATCCACTGCTTGATGGTTTGGAGTTTGATAGTATATCTAGAGTGGAAATGAGATGGGTGAAGAAATCATTTATGGAAGAGGAAGTACATAAATCAATTATGAACATGAAAGGGGATAAGGCTCCTGGGCCTGATGGATTTTCTATATCATTTTTTCAAAGGTGTTGGGACATTATTAAGGTTGACTAAATGAAAGTTACAGATAAGTTTTACTATTCAGAAGGATTTTATGATCATCTTAACAACACCTTCATTACTCTTATTCCCCAAAAGAAAAGAGCCATGGAATTGAGAGATTATTGCCCCATAAGTCTTCTTAGAGTGTTTATAAGATAATTTCAAAATTGTTGATGGGGCGTCTAAGGTCAGTTATGAAAGGGATCCTCTTTCCACCACAAGGTGCATTCATTGAAGGGCGACAAATTTTAGATAGGGTGTTCATTGCAAATGCCTGTATTGAAGATAAGAGGTTATCTGGTAGAAGTGGGGTCATTTGTTAATTGGATTTGGAAAAAGCATATGATCATGTAAATTGAAAATTTTTGGATTATATTTTGCTTCGAATGGGAATTGGTGCTAAATGGAGGAGTTGGATATCATTTTGTTTATAGTCTTCCTCTTTTTTCAGTGCTAATTAATGACTATCCAATGGGATTTTTTGGAAGTTTTAGAGGGTTAAGACATGGTGATCCTCTTTCTCATTTCTTGTTCATTATGGTTTCAGAGGTATTGAATAGAATGAAAAAAAAAAAGGTGGGGCTGGATTTTATTTCGGGATTTAGGCTGGGATTGAAGGGGGTGTTATTATTTCCCATCTTCAATTTGCTGATGATAGAATGATCTTCTGCGATGTTGATATGAGACAATTGGGATATTTGAGATGCATTCTCAGGTGTTTTGAGGTTGTATCTTGGTTAAAGATCAATTTAGCAAAAAGTGAAATGTTTTAAGTGGGTGCTGAGTGCGATATTGAGAGTTTGGCTTGGATTTTGAGATGTAAAATAGGCAAGCTTCCGTCATCGTATTTAGTCCTTCCATTGGGTGCTATCTATAAATTAAAGAGAATTTGGGAGCCAGTAATCGAAAGAATTTCGTCTAGATTAAATGCTTGGAAAGTACCTCTACTGTCTAAGGGTGGTAGACTAACTTTGGTGAAGACAACTTTAGCTACCATTCCTAATTATTTCCTTTCTCAATTCACGATTCTGGCCTCTATTGCTAATATAATGGAAACAATGTTCAAGAGATATATTTGGGATGATGGACCAGATCATAATATATATCACTTGGTTGATTGGAACACTTGTTGTAGGCTATTGAATAATGAATTAAGCATTAGAAAGATCTGTACACACAATAAGGTACTTTTGGCTGAGTGGTTGTGGAGATTTGGAGTTGAAAGGGATAGTCTATGGCGTAGAGTGGTACTGGCGAGATATGGGGAAGAATCTTATTGGGAATCCAAAATACCTAGGGGGAGACATGGTTGTAGCCTATGGAAATTGATTATGGTTGGAAAGATGGATTTTTGGAAGTACATTTCCTTTAGTTTAGGCTCTGGAGAGAATATTAGCTCCTGGAATGATTTATGGGCGGGAATAGTTCCTTTGAAGGAGACATTCCCAAACATTCATCGACTTGCTTTGGAGCCTTAGGCCTCAGTGGCTAACTATTATGATTTTAATAGTAGTTCTTGGGATCCTAGATTAAGAAGAGATCCTAATGATTGGGAGATTGGAGAGATGATCATGTTACTAGAGACATTAGGGAATTTCAATCCTTCTGTGGATAGTCGGGACACGTGAACATGGAAGCTAAATCAGAAGGCTTCCTTTATTCCTAAATCGTACTATTTGGAATTAACAAATTGCACATTACTTTTGATTCCCCATAAAGGCATCTGGAATTCGGATATCCCATCAAGAGTTTACTTTTTTATTTGGAATAGTTTCCTGGATAAAATTCTTACCCTGAATCATCTTCATAGTAGATGTTGGAATTTGGCTAATAGATGCATCCTATGCATGGACGAGTTGGAATCAGTAAGTCATCTTTTCATCACTATTCTATGGCTAAAAGGGTGTGGAACTTTTTCCTTTCTCATCTCCATATTCCTTGGGTTTCTCCAAAGTTCTTTAATGACCTAATTATGGGATGGTGGGTTTGTGGTCTTGGAAGCTTTTCCATGTCTATTTGGTCTATGTCACCGAGTGTTATTTGTTGGGGATTGTAGAAGGACAAAAATAGTAAGATCTTTGAGGAAAAGTTCCGGAGCCATGAGGAGGTGATATCTTTCATTTATAAATCTCTTTTTGAGTGAGCGTCAGTATGGTTGAATTTTGATGAGGGGGAGTTGAATGCTATATGGTGTCAACTATTGTAATTTTGTTGCTTTGTTTGTTTGTTTCCCCTAGCTTTATCTAGATATCACCTGCACGGTGATCCTCTATCTTTGTACTTTTCATGTTTTTTCTATTCAATAATTACATCTTTACCTCTAAAAAAAAAGACCCCAAAACAGAAAAGATCCTTTGCTCTTGTATATGGTATATGTCTTTAGGGCAGGTTAGTCTTCAAACACCCTGTGATTTCTTTCCAACCATTTAGCTCACCAGATCGTAGGTATCAGAAGATTTCATATCATCCTTGCTTTTTTGTGAGCCTTAGCACAAGACCATACATCTTGAGTGTTGGGACAAAATATGAGAATATGATGGACTGAATCCTCTTCTCTTAAGCACAATAAACAAGCATTTGTCAAGTACATTCCCTTGCTTTTTAAAAGGTCAATAATAGGAAGTCTATCCCTACAAGCTGTCCACAAGAAAAACAATACTTTGGAAGGCATCTTCCGTTTCCAAATAGATTTCCATATGAGAGGGGGCATCATTTACTACCATCTTTGGTTTAAAAGATTTCATTGTGAAGTTCCCAGAGTTTAGTGAGCATCCAACATAGAGAATCCTCCACCTCGATCCTCAAATGAATATGATCCAATGAGTCCATAAGGGAAACCATCTAATCGATCTCCTAGTCATTGAGGTTTCTTCGAAGAAGAATATTCCAAGTACCACCCGCCCTATCATTAGCCCAGTAATTTGCTACCTTAGCATTCTTGTTGCGGGCAATATTATAAATATGGGGGATCACCAGCATTAGGGGACTGTCCAAACACCATTTACTACAACAGCCTTATCCCAACTATTTGGGGTTGGCTACACGAATCCTGTTTCGCCATTCCCCTCTATTTAGGGCCATATCTGCCATTAAAGTGCAAGCTGCCATGTCCCTCCTTACTACAACCCAGGTCAATTTTGGCCTTCCTCTAGTCCTTCTAGCACCTTCAACTTGCATTGTCTTACTCATCCTCACTGGTGCAGCCATTGGTCTTCGCTGCACATGCCAAAACCATCTCAATCGACTTTCCCTCATTTTATCACCTATTGGTGTTACACCTAAGCTCCCACAGATATATTCATTCTTAATTCTATCATTTCTAGTCTTGCCACTTATCCATCTCAACATCCTCATTTCAGCCACACTCATTTTATGTACGTGTTGTTTGTGGAGATTAGGTCTCTGAACTTGTTTGGGAAGGACCATGGGTTGAGATGAGAAATAAAGACCTTCCAAAGTTTCCTCACCATCAAACGGTGAATGAAAAGGTAGTCCACCGATTCCTCCTACTTTATACATAAAACACACCTATTTACCAAAATCCATCATCTATTCTTAAGATGGTTGAAAGTTTATTTAAGTAAGAAGTCCATAAGAAAATTTTAACTTTTTAAGGTAGTGTTTGGATTAATTTATAATTGACTTTTGACTTGAAGAATAAGTTACTTATTTATAATTATAGGGTTCGATCCATCAAAATTTTCGCATAAGTCAATGGCTCAATTTATCTGGTAAGTTGTTGGATCCCAACTTAAAAATAAGTTGATTCTCTACTGTCTCTCCTACATATGACTTGTGCATAAGTAACTTTTTAATTTGCAAACCAAATGCAAAAACATAAGGACTTATGACTTCTGGAGTGCTAGAAGTCATAAGTTGTTAAAAATAAGTTTATCCAAACGCTACCTAAACCCTGATCGAATAAGGAATCACTTATTTGATTTGAAGTTGGCAATTAGACCTATGTTGTATCTTATGGATTCCCAATTGAAACCCTTCAAGTCTGAAAATTTCCAGCACTCTAAACTTTGATTCTCATTAATTATTGAGAGAGTTGAAGCAAATTTAAAATGTGGAATGGAAGAAGAATAGAGAAAAGAGAAAGTAGAAGTAGAATTAATAAAAGAAAAAAGAAGGGAAGAGAAGAGAAGATAACGTATGGAGAATAAGGAAGAAGGAGGAGGCATAAGAAGAGAGAGAAGAGGGAAATTTAGAGACTTTTAATAATGACATTAAAAAATAGCAACTATGGGCCACAATTTGGGCATGTCACCTAGACTAGTGGACCCCATTCTTTGACTAAAAAAGACACAAACTCCTAAACTACCCTTGGTTTAAAAACCTTATTACAAAGGACTGTCGATAAATCACTACTAATTGGCACAAAAGGCCTTATTACATCGACCACCCCTTAGATTTTGTACCCCACCCCCCTAGCTTGCACTTCCTAGACCCATGCTTCTTGAGCTTAGGCCTCCGCAAAGGATAGGATCTTTCCAACCAATTGATCGATGTTGCATCATGGACTTTGTTGGATTCCATGTAAACCTAGACGTCTCGCAACCAAAACATCTGATAGATATATCATTTTCTTTCTTAATGATATTTTTTCATTGTAAAGTATGGAATTACTAGTTGTAGTGGGTGCCAATTATTTATGGTTTCCCTTGGGTTGATGTGGCATTCAACACAGTGAGTTATCTACGCAACTAGGATTGGGCTGAATTTTATAGTGTTCTCCAAATGGAATCATCTCATTGGGAACTTTGTTTTGGCTAACTCACATTGTTCTAAGCTGAGAAAGAAGTTTTGAAAACTTATATGGTAAGTCTTCCTCCTCCCTCCCCCCTCCCCCCCAACAAACACACAAAATAAAAATTAAAAATTACTTAGAAAGAGTTCAAGGGTCTTGGGGGTTGGGTGTCCAATAAGTTGGTGCTAGATTAACTATTAACTTTTGAAGCAAATAAAGAAGATAATTATTACACTTGATAGGAATGGTTGTAACAATAATAATAGTTGAAGCTGAATTTTCATATAGTGATGAGGACATGAGAGCAAGGTGGGGCCCACACATGGCCTTGGTGGGGCC
>JAOXJP010000012.1:4544260-4579988 GCA_025762735.1 Platanus orientalis | reverse complement strand
ACATCCATTTGATGTATTTCTAGATTATGCAACGTTGCAATTGCTATTAATATACGAATGAATGTTATTCTTGTTATTGGTGAATATATATCAAAATAGTCCACACCCTCATTTTGCTTATATCCCTTAACAACAAGCCTAGCTTTATATTTGTCAATTGATCCATCTACTTTCAACTTCCTCTTGAATATCCATTTATATCCAAAAGGTTTACTGCCTGATGGTAGATTCACTAGTTCCCATGTATGGTTTTGCAATATGGAATCAATTTCACAATTGATAACCTATTTCCATAGAAGTGCCTCAGAAGTGGACATAGCTTCCTTAAAGCTTTGAGACTCATTTTCTAATAAATAAATTAGAAAATCTAGACCAAATGATTTTGACGTTTTTGTCCTTTTACTACGTTTAGATTCAACATCATTTTCTTCTTGAGAGTTATTAGACATAGTTTCATAAGATCTTTTTGGAGATCTTGACTTTTGTATATTATTACATAGAAATATTTATTCAAAAAATAATGCATTCCTAGATTCAATAATAGTATACACATTTATATTAGGAATATCAGATTTATGAACGAAAAATCGATATGCACTATTGTTATAAGCATAACCAATAAATATGTCACCAACTGTTTTAAATCAAATCTTTATCTTTTTAAGAATAGAGACCATCACTTTTGCTAAACACCCCTACACTCTTAAGAATTTATAGGAAGGAGTTCGATCTTTCCATAATTCATAAGGTGTCTTATTTGTTTTCTTATGAAGCAACTTGTTGAGAATGTAATTTGCGAAAAAAATTGTTTCCTCCCATAAATTCTAGGGTAAACCAGAACTGATGTCAATATCACATTCATCATTTCTTTTAAGGTTCTATTTTTGTTCAACAACTCCATTTTGCTAAGGAGAATAAGGTGTAGTAGTTTGATGAATAATACAATGTTGTGCACAAAACTCACCAAATAATGATTCATATTCACCGCCTCTATAACTTCTTAGAATCTTAATCTTTTTATTGAGCTGATTTTTAACCTCATTTTTATAATGCACAAACATTTCTAAAGCCTCATCCTTACTCCTTAGCAAATATACATAACAGTATCTTATGCAATCATCTATAAAAATAATAAAATACTTTTTACCACCTCTAGTTTGAACGAATTTTAAATCACAGATATCACTGTGAATTAATTCTAAAGGTTTAATACTTTTTTCAATAATACTAAAATGTGATCTAGTTAATTTTGTTTATGCACAAATTTCACATTTATGATTTAAATTAATATGAAACTTAGGTAGATGTTCTAAATTAACTAATTTAGGTATAGTATTAAAATTTATGTGTCTTAGTTTACCATGTCAAACATCGGGCAATTCAAGTATATAAACAGAAGAAGAAACTTTATTAATGTTGGGAATTACAGTCATTACATTCAATTTAAAGAGCTCATTGCTTATATATCTCTTCCCTATATACATCCCACTTTTTGTGAGAATAAATTTGTTTGACTCAAATACCAACTTGAATCCTACATTACTCAACAGTGAACCAAATACAAGATTCTTGCTAATATCTGAAACATGTAGCACATCATTTAGAATAAGTTCATTTCCTGAAGTCATCTTTAGCACCACCTTTCCTTGTCTTTTCAATTTTAAAATTGTAGAGTTTCCCATGAAAGGTTGTTTTTCATTCTTCACTGATTAATAAGTTGAGAACATTTTTCTTTCTGAACAAACATGACGAGTAGCCCTAGTGTTCACCCACCATTCTCTGGCATTTCCTACCAGATTAACTTTAGAAACCACTGCAAAAAGGTTTAAATTAGAGACGTCTTCAGAAAAACGATTCGTTTTAATCATATTGGCTTGGGTGACTTTCTTACTGAAGTTTTGTTGTTCATTGTGCTTGTGACAATTCTTACTTGTGACAATTTTTAGCATGATGCTCAGACCTATCACACACAAAACATCTTCTTTTAAATTTCTTAGATATGCCACCTTTAGGACCCAAGAAAGGTCCTTGACTGTATTGCTTCCTTTTATTCTTGTTAAATTTCTATTCTACTACATTTACCTTGGATTCGATGGTCTGATTCCGTAGTTTTCTTTTTGAACCGCGGTTATCCTCTTTAATCCTTAATCTTACGATTAAGTCCTCAAGGTGCATTTCCTTACACTTATACTTCAAATAATTTCTAAAATCTTTCCAAGATGGTAATAATTTTTCAATTATTGATGCAACTTAGAAAGCATCACTTACAGATAATCCGTCTTCGACATGAATTTCATACAAGATTAGTTGAAGGTCTTGCACTTGACTCATAACAAATTTTGAGTCAACCATCTTGTACTCAAGGAATCTATCCACGATGTATTTCTTCATTTTGACATCTTCTATTTTGCATTTCTTATTCAATGAGTCACTTAACTCCTTGGCAGACTTAATTAGACTATACATATTGTATAATGTGTTGTCCAATCCGTTCAAAATATAGTTTTTACCGAGGAAGTCGGCATGTTTCCATGCATCCATCGCAACCACAACTTGTCTGTCATATTCATTATCTTTGAGAGCAGGTGCATCTTCATAGAGAAACTTTGTCAAATTCAACATTATAAGGTAAAATAATATCTTCTGTTGCCACCTTTTAAAGTTGGTACCATTGAATTTCTTAAGCTTTTCTCTATGATTATTTGGAACCGGAATAATGACTGGCGCCATAGAGGGAGGTACAATCATACTTGTATTATTAATTGTTATTTTTTTTATATAAATATAAACAGAAGTTTAACTTAAATGAAAGAGAAAAAAAAATACACAAAAAATAATGAAATAATAAAATTTGTCTTAAGATTATTGTCTTTGTATTGTTATTTCAATATTCTATATATGTACACAACACTTAAGTTTCGGGGTGAGAGTTTAAACAAAATTTCTTTGTAGATCTTTTACGTTTTTCATATATTGAAAAATTGGTATCCCCGTAAGTGTAAACATCTTGATTAAACCACACAAAATCCTTATCTAATTATTAATTCTTTTTTCTACTGTATTATTCATTATAGTATAGATTGTCATTAGTTAATGGCCTGTATCCATCGTATGAAATATCAAGGTTGTTTTTATGCACCAATACAAATAATTAAATATTACCAAATTTTTATGATATCCTCAACTACTTCTTCCGAAAAAAGTCGATGGAGTCTATTTACGTCCCAGTCGTACCTTGTCACATGAATGACTATTTCTCATCAAACCCATCTCTTGTAAAGGAGAAGATTTTTTTAAAACGTTTCTCTACAAGATCTTTAAACACGCCAAGTGAATTCATTTCCTACGTTACATGATAAGCTGAGCTCACGGTCTTGCAAGACCTGGATTGTTTACCAAAAAAATAAAAAAACCTGGATTGGGTTCAGGCTTATTAAGGATTTGTGAGGCTTAAGACTTTCATGTTCATCTTGCCTCGGCTCACTTGTGCCTAAATTGTAAAATTGGACCACGAGGCCATACGAAAAAAAAGTCATGACCATTACTCAAAACCGTTAGAAGTAAGATGGAAAATTAGCAATAAACTTAATATTAAGGTTTATTGTGTAAACTAACTCAACCTTACCAAGACGAGCTCCCTCTAGCTCGGTTCATGCTTGTTTAGCTGGGGC
Organism: Platanus orientalis; assembly: GCA_025762735.1. NCBI lineage: Eukaryota > Viridiplantae > Streptophyta > Magnoliopsida > Proteales > Platanaceae > Platanus > Platanus orientalis. Next base: position 4,576,317 of record JAOXJP010000012.1, on the reverse strand, counting down.
TCCAGCTTGACCCTAGAACTAGAAAATTGAACCCAAAGCCTTATTCATAGTACACAACAGTCTTTTTCTTTGTGTCTGAATCATATCCAATGTGACTGGATAATCTAGACAAACTGTCCATTTCATAGACAGGATGATACCTTGTGCCACGCTGAATATTTGCACCGGGCTGGAACCACCATTCATTGGACACCATGTGGTGTTAGGTACTGACAAGGAGGGTGGGGCCCATACACTTTTGTCAATACCTGATGCTACATGGTGCCCCATGAATGGTGGCTCCAGTCCGGTGTAAATATTCACGTTGTGGAGGATGTCATTCATAGATGGGGATGAAATCACCTGCTACGCCCCTTTGTGAGCCGCCTTGTGAGGCAAGATATATAAAGGGGGTGGGACCCATTCACTTTTGGATGTCACATCACCCCCAAAAGTGAATGGGTCCCATCCCCATGTGTCTTGCCTCACAAGGGGGCGTTGCAGGTGATATCCCCCCTCATACACGACCTTCTCGATTGGCTGTGTATACAATATCTTGATCCATGTCAGCCCTATAACTCCAATGTATTGAGCTCTTCCCCTCTTAAATTCAGGGTTTTATATATATATATTACTTTTTGATTAAAAAAAAGCAGGGTTGTTAACCTTGTGCAAAAACATTTAGATCTTAATTTATTCTCTTAGGTATTAATAAAATAGCGGTGAGAATTTTATACGCTGACCCCTAACCTGCGCCGACATCCACCGATGGTCAAGTGGGTGAAAATATCAGTGCCAAAAGTGATTTTCACTTTTTGGGGGCATGTGTAAATCACTTCTGACACTGATGTGGCTGCCCCTTGACCTAGGTGTTTACATATGCCGAGTGTAGAAAAGTATCGACGCCTTACCAGGAAAGACACAAGGGGGTGACCAAAGTGAATGGCCATCACCCCCAAAAGTGAATTGCTCCACCCCCTTGTGCCTTGCCTCATGGGGCGTTGCACAAAGGGGGCGTCTCAGGAGATATGAGTCCTCAAAATCCTTCTACAACCACTTTGTGGGCCCGGTTTACCCCATCCTGTCCTTAAAATTAAGTAAAATAAAATCTAGAAAGAGGGTATTTCTTTGCCATATGGCAAGGAACTAACCAAATGAAATGAGCAGTGGGTTATCGTAGGGTTAAGCTCCTTATCACTTGTCAGTCCTTCCAAAGTCTGCTACTCGAATGGTTTTGATGGTCATCTAATCACTGAATTTTCAGGTTATGACAATTAGTAACCTCCAATCGAATGGGCAAGCCAATGTTCTGGTATTCTGGTAGTTGCGGCATCTCCTCTCTACTAAAGATTTCGGGTTGAAGCCTGATTTATCCGTAATGCCTCTCTTGGTGCAACAGTCACCGATTCACAGACCCATGAGACTACCAAAAATTAATAATAATCAAATAGGCAAAGCATATAAACATATAACGTTTTTATGCACCAACCTAATGGATCTGGCTTTTTTTACTTGTGAATTGATTTATATATGAAGCCTAAGCATGTGCCTTCTCAACCACTTTCCATCTCTTAATGAAAGAACCTTTTATGAATTGCTTGCATTTGCTAGAACTTGGATGATGCCGGAGAACAAATGTTATTGGAAGGTAGTGACTCCAGATACAAAGGTGGCCGTTGCTTTTGGATTAGTCGCTGCTCGAAGGTATGGGACCGATATGACTCTTAGGGAAGGGCTTCAAGGGCGGGGAGATCTTTACAGGACCCTCCTCAGGGAAGGGACCACTGCACTTCTCAATTCCTATAACAGCGTTCAGTTTGCGTACCATACACTTGGTGTGTTAGAACATATGAATTTGGCTTTGATCAGCTCCCCCCGACAGGTCCTTCTAACGGCAATACGGTTCCGGAGGGCTAACTCCGGCTTCGGCAGGGTTCGCTGTAATTTCACCCCTTGCAAGTGATAGCATACATCACTATCTCTCCTCCTATATCCCAGTTTATCTAGAGACCTTGTTGTCTTTTATTATTATTATCTTTGTTGTTGCTGCTGTTAGTTCAATTTTATAAATAAAAGTAAAATTTTAGTATGAAATTTGAAGTCTAATTAACATAGAAATGTGGAGGTATGACTTTTCATTTCTTCACTTTAATGAGGAAGTTTATGATAAAGTTTACTAAAGCTCAGTTTAAGGCGTTCACGCTCTCACCAGTTTTTTTGGTTTTCTGTCCCTTTGAGCGAGCCCCCAAGTTTTGGTACGACCCCTTAATGAATGATTAAGGTCCACCATTCATCAGTGGTGGACACATCAGCACCAAAAAGTGAAAAGCATCCTCAAAAAGTGTAAATCACTTTTTTGGTGCTGATGTGTCCGCCTCTAATGCAGGGGGACCATACTCGTTTATTAAGGGTTGTACCAAATCCAAGGCTTTGAGTGAGTGGGTTGTCGAGAGCGGTTTGTGAATGCTCCGCTAAAAACTGCTAACCATTGCCCCTGACAGGGGCAGGCACATCAGCGCCGAAAAGGGATTCACACTTTATTTTATTTTATTTTTTTGGGGAGGGCGGGGGGTGCACGTATCACTTTTCTGTGCTTATGTGCTTGCCTGCCCTGACAAGGGACGGTGGTTACTGTTAGTTAAGGGGGAGCATTCCCAATCCTCCTTGTGTTGTCACTTGTCACTATGAATGAATCCAAAGTCCCAAATCAATCATGAGGGTATTTTGTAAAATACATTGAGCACTCAAGGGAATTAAAGTAATTAAACATAGCTAAGGGGTACCGTAGTTCACAGGATCATGCTTAGAAAGCTGAGGTCTTGAGTTCAAAACACATCCCTTTGGAGTCACTTGCCCGGGCAGAAAAAATCCGATTCACCGGGTGTGTGGGAGAAGCAAGGAGTCCACATGCCCCAAGGACTTAGGTGCTCAAGAAGCTGGATATCTTGGTTATCAAAAACAAAACAAAAAAAAACCCTTACTGGTTGGTGTACTTCCTTTTCTTGTGTTTGGTTACCATAGGGATTTCTCTAAGGCCTCGTTTGGTTGCTTAGAATTGAATAGAAAATTATAGAAAAGAAAATAAAAAGAAAATAATAGATTTATAATTTTCTTTCATTTTTCTATTGTTGTTTGGTCGTCATGATAATGAAATTGGATGTCCCTTTTCATAGGGAAGGGAGGATTTTCACGCAAGTTTTGTCCAAACATAAAATGTCTCCTTACAAGAAGAAGGGTAGCTGTGTGAGAAACTCACAAATTGAGGATTCTTCATTCCCGATAAGCATATGCCTAGAAAAGGAGAAAGGAGGGTTACAATAGGTTGAAAGCCGGCAAAATAAAATTCACTTGAACCATCTTAAAAATTCATTATTTCAATCTAATACTAGGCGTTTAGAATATATGACCCTAAATAGAGTGGAATGACAAATCAGGATCCATGTAGCGGACCTTTAATAATTAGGATAAGGCTGCTTCTTCTTGTTGTTGTAATCACAAGAAAAAAAACCCCTTTCATGGCTGTCAAATGGAGCATAAGAGTCAACTCCTTATAGAGGATTCGGGCTCATTAGAAGGAAGGGTTTTGAATCATTGCAGGAAAATCATGATTAAAATTTTTTTATTTAAAATGATTTTGAGAAAGTACATTTTAAAGCTTAAACGTATTAACTTTCATTCAAAAGCACATTTGGTCCAAAAAAAAAAAAAAAATGCAATGTCCAAGTGAGTTCAAGTGAGATACTGAAGAGCTCCAACAAGACTCTGATATTCTGAAGGATCAGGATGGGGATCTCCATGGGATTCAATCAACTTATTGCCTGATGTAACAGGTGAACTGCATATTTTTGCACCATCCATACCATCCATCCTATATTTGCATAGCATATCAACAACATATGTGGTTTGGGATAAAAATAAACCATCATGTGGATTGTGTACCTCCAGATCACGGAAGCAATGTAACATACCAAATCTTTCATTGCAAAGAAAATGCCCAATTAATCAATTAGAGAGTAGAGGTATTGTGGATTACTTCCTGTGAGAATAATATCATCAATGTAGAGGAGGAGCACTATGAATGTGCCAGATTCTCGGCATACAAAAAGAGAGTGATCAGTGGATGACCCAAGAAATCCCAATTCTAGTAAATGACTTGTAAACTGCTCAAACCAAGCTCGTGGGGTTTGCTTCAAACCATATATGGACTTGTGGAGCTGACAAACATGATTTGAATATTGTTGATCAACAAAACCTGGAGGTTGAATAATAAATACTTCTTCCTTAAATTCACCATGGAGGAAAGCGTTTTAGACATTCAGTTGATGTATAGGCCAATTGAAATGTATGACCAAAGAGAGAACGATGCGGATTGTAATGTTTCAGTGTAGTTGATACCAACTTTCTAATTAAAGCCTTTGGCAATAAGGTGTACCTTATAACACTCAATGGAACCATCAATGCTATGTTTCAACATGTAATCATAGTGATAGCCAACAAAGTTCATATGAGGGAGGATTGGAACTAAAGATCACGTTCCATTCTTTTGTAATGCATCAAATTCTTGAGCCATAACAACCCGCCATTCAGGGCTCTTGGTAACAACTGTATAACTTGTAGGTTTCACAAAATTAGCAATAATGTGAAGTGTTATAGGTAGTAGAGGATGACGAGAAACAAGGAGAAGCTTGGGTTAGCGAGTACCATCTTATAACTGAGTGACTATAGGGTGTATCGAAAGCTTCCATAAATGTGTTGGAGATTGCATAAAGGTTGAGGCTTCAAAACTAGGTAAAAGTACCAATTGAGATGACAAGGAAGGTTGGTGTAGAGAGGATGAGATGGGTTCAGTTAAGGCTAGGGTAGGGAGGAAGGTTAAGGTGGTTCGAGCTAAGGTGAAGGTTGTGGGTTAAGGATAATATTAGAAGAATGGATAGGTGATGAGTTAGATGGTAGGATTGGATGGGTATGGGTGTGAATGGAAGTCATTGGTTGTGTATAGAGCAAGATCATCAGACAATGCTAGTCAAGGCATGAGTGAATGCTGGCCATGGAGGAGCATCTTCAAATGGAAAGTCCTATTTGTCACATATAACATGTTAGGACATACATCTAGTATCCATATCCAAATATCAACAACCGTGGTGATTTAAGCTATAGCCAAGAAATACACGAGAGCGAGAATGAAAGTCCAAATGGAACTAAGAAATTTATAATTTGTTATCCTTTTGAAAAGATGTTCCCATGGGGATTTGTTGTGAAGCAACTTGAATGAAAGTCTGTTGATTAAAAAGACAACAATATTGAAGGCCTCAATCCAGTAGGAAGATGGCATATGAGCATGGGCTAGGAGTATGAGACCCATGTCAACAATGTGTTTGAGTTTTCTCTTAGTAATCCCATTTTATTCTGAGGCATGAGGACATGAGACATGAAGAAAAGTACCATCATTAGAGATAAAATTTTGAAAATGTTTACCCATGATCTCACCTCATCCATCTGACTGAAAGGCCTTAATCTTACAAGAGAACATGGTCTCAACATAAGTTTTGAATTGAGCAAAAGCAAATTATGCATTCGTACTAATAGATAAAGGATAGAGCCACACACAATCATCAATAAAAGAGATGTAATAGCAAAACCCACATATTGATAATTAGGGAGAAGGTCCCCAAATGTCATAATGTATTAATCTAAAGGTTTACCGAAATAGATGGAGAAATATTAAAGGTCATTTTTGCCTTTTACTAATTGACATGGTAGACAAATTGAAGATAGCTTCGAAGAGCCAATAAGAGGTAAATCAAAAGAAGAAGCAAGATGCCGTAACGCAAGAAAAGCTAGATTACCTAGTTAAGAATACCAAATGAGTGCTGAAGTGCGTTTACCAAGGTAAGCAACATGACCTATTTTTTAGAGTGGGTTCTATGAATTTGGAATAGATAAAGGCTATTTTCACTCTGTCCACGAAAAAATGTCTTCCTTGTAACTGTGTCCTTGATACAATAACCAAAAGGGTTAAAGATAAAAGGCATAATTTTTATCATGAAAAAACTGATTCACAGAAATTAAATTGGCAAAAATGTAAGGGACATGCAACATATTTTTAAGTTGAAAATTGCTAGTAAAGGTATGTAAAATATTTGATCAACATGAGAGATATGCAAATCTGTGTCGTTTCCTATAGAAACTTTGTCGATGCCTTGATACTTGACTGAAGAGAAAGATTGTTGATGTTAGATGTAATATGATATGTTGCTTTCATGTCTGCCAAGTCTGATTAGCTATGGGAGAGCTTGAAGCAACCATGAGAACAATCTTTTGAGGGGGAGTGCATCCCTGATATACATTATTCATTCGATTGTGGTAGTTAAGAGTAGTGTGACCAACCCGATTACATATTTGACAAGTAGGCTGATTCTGAGTTTGGAAAGAGGTAAGCATATGATAAGATCGAAATTCTTGTCTCCCATGTTGGTCACGTCCTCTACCTCTTCCTCAAGTAAACTAGGCGTTATGAGAATGCCATCCCATACCAGGATTGTTGGTAGATCTATTTTTAGATGTAAAAAGCTATGGTAGTCTATTCAGAGAATGAGACAATGGAACGATGGCGAGCAATTCTCATTTCCATGTTCAATAAAAGACCATGAACATAATCAATAGAGATATATTCTTTTTGGTTAGAAATAGAAACATTAATTCATCACTCCTAGATCATATTTATCAAGAAGACCATCAAGAATATGAGTAATTTGATCAAATTTGTTAACAAAATGGCCCACAACGGATAGTTCATCAACGATACTTTTATGCTTCATCATATAATTCGTGATGGAGATGTTACCTTTATAAATATTTTTGGAGTTGACGCTTCAACTCAATCATATGGACTTGGAACAAAGAGGTGAATCGTTGTTCAATGGCCATCAAAACAACCTGGGATGTGCGAAGTCCAACAAGCTATGATAAAACATACTTTGAAAGTGTTGCACGTAGCTAACCGAGCAAATTTTGATCTTATCAATTCCACTTAAGGAATGTAGGATTAATTTATGTGGTGATTTTACCATCTTTATCAGGAGAAAATTTTGCAAATAGGGATTAGAGCCATCTACAAAGCACATCAAGTTGTGACTAAGAAGAAGAGGCTCAATTTGAGATTGCCATAATAAGAAATTATGATGATCTAGCTTGATTGAAACAAGATTTGAGATGTTAGAAATGATAAAAGATGAAAAAGACGAAGCATAGATCACCAAGTCATTGGCAGATGAACCCATGAGGAAAATAAATATTAAAAAAGCTAAGATAGGTGTAAATTGTAGAGATCTTATATCATAAAATACTTGATGAGTTTCTCAACCCAAAGAGAGAGTGGAAGGAAGGGATCATTTTAGTCGGTTCTAGAATATTCCTCAATCATATATAGTTAAATCATTTGTTGTTGTTGTTGTTGGTTTTTTTTTTTTAATGTATGGAAAAGCTCTAGTTATGTCTTTTTTAACAATCATCATGGAAAATTCTCTCTTTCCCATCAATTAACATGCCTCTTCTTTTATAGAGGTTAAGGAGTGAGTATAGGAAGAAAATTTGTAATTTTGGGACGTGCTTTCTTATTAGTACATGATTTTTTTTTATGGCTAATGTTAAGCCTCAGATTTGGTGCGGTGGTTACTTTGTTAGACAAGTCTTGAACCCAGGTATGTGGTAGTTTATTATTGAGAATGGTAAATTTTAAAACTTCATAGATTTTTCTTTGATTATAATTTGTTAGTATAATGTCTTAAGGATTTGGTGCACCCCCTTAAAGTGCTCCGAACATCCCCCACCCTGCATGTAGGGGCCGAGGGATACATCACATTAAGAAGTGATTAACACCCATCCTCAAAATGTATAAATCACTTTTCAACCTGATGTGAAGTGTTAGGGACACTTTAAGGGGCGTACCAAATCCCAACCAGCCGGGTATAAAGTGTCACTAAATGGCATGGTTTATATATATAATTGTTCTTAAATTTACTTTTTACAATGTCTTCTTTACCTAAAACGTATTAAACTCAAATTAATCATATATATATATATTGTATTTTTTTATTTTCTAAATTTTAATCATACTAAAATTATTCTCCCTACATATCCTTTTCATATTAAGGTCTATCCATAAAAGAAGAATAGAAAAGTCTCCCCCTCAACCTCTGACCGGACGGGCCTACCACAGCCACAATTTTAGACTTGATTGATTGAAGTTTCAAAATCGGCTTTCCCAAAAAAAAAAAAAGTTTGAAATCAAAGCACGAGGGTTAAAAAGAGGACAGATGTTGGTGGCTGTGAGAATCTAATAGGCCTGTCTCCAGCCGGTGAGGCTTTTCTACGCTCGGTATTTTTTATCCAAGGGTCCAGACCAATGCACAGGGAGTACAAAACACGTGATTGCGGTGGGACCCCATGTATGCTGAGTGAGTCAATGAGCCGAGTCAAGGTGACAGAAGGATTGAAGAAGCAAGCAACGCGGACAAGATTCTGGGGGTTCACATGATTTTATGGGGAATCTAGATCCTAGTCACTATCCCCTCATGGCCTCATATCCTCTGCGCCGCCCTCCTTGTGCGACGTCGTGATCCGAGACACAAGGGGTATCATTTCACTTTTTGTAGATGTCACATCACCCCTCAAAAGTGAAATGATACCTCCTCTATCTCGGCTCACGACGTCGCACAAGGAGGTGAAGTGATACCTCCTTGCCGCGCATTTTGCGTGCGTAATTCAATTCATCGGGCGAGGAGCGTCGCCGGTCATAATCAACGAATTATAGAGTCTTCCACGTCGGGGAGCTCCCAAACCCGAACCACAGACTTTGATTTGTCTTTTTTATATATTTTATATTGAAGTCAAATCAAAAGCAAATGAATCTCTCTCTCTCTCTCTCTCTCTCAAAAGTAAGCTAGTACTCTCTCTCTCTCTCTCTCTGTGAAAAGTCTAACTGACGTAAATGGTGGGTTTCGAAGATGGCGTAGTACCTATTTTACCCTTGTAACCGGATCCATTAAAATTCGGGTCAGATTGGATCATAACCTGGCCTGACTTTTTTTATATGTCAAGCTGGGAATGCCTGACCAGGAGGAAAGTGAAGGTAACTAAAGCAAGTTAGCTTGGTTCTTCAGGAAATTAGGTCTGTTTGATTGGCTGCCACCTGTAATGAATTTTGTTTTCCGTTTAAATTTCCATGGCATTTGAAGCCATAACATAAGGTGATGGTTCATATTAATTTGTTATTTAGAATTAGAAATGAAGTGACAAACTAATTCAAATTCACAGGTGATTGGGTTTGCAGGAATGGTTCATACTGATTTGTTAATTAGAATTAGAATGAAGTGACAAACTAATTGTTATACTGTTGGCACCGAAATCCTGCAAGTCCATTTCTGTTGGGGTTAATATGCACTCATGTGTTATGACAAATTCAAATAAAATGGTTTCGTTCCAAGTGATAACTAGACGCAGGGTTAGGATATCAAAAGTTCATAAGTTTTCAAACATGGGTGATTTCAAATGGTCAGAAAAGAATTTTCTTCCCAATCACCTCTCTTTTAGCAATGTGAAGGAATGGTATATTTAATTCAAATCCATCTATCAAATAGGCAACTAGGCAGCTATTTAGTCATGTGTTCAATGCCCATTCTTGAGGTTGAATCTTTATTTTTGTATATTTGAAATTTAAATTGTTTTTAAAAATAAAAATAAAAATAAAAATAAAAATACACTTAAATGTATTTTAGTGAATACAAATGGAACCAACAACCCCTGCCCTCGTGGTTGTGTGGCATCACCTCTCTTTATGAGACGTATTTGGTTCAATCTTGCGGAATAGGAATGTGATGCAGCATTATCCATCAAAGCTACCTCTTTTGCACTATCTTAGATTTTGAATAAGCCAATTTAGCGTCTTAGGTAGTCGCTAGCAGCCTACCTTACCAATAACTCTTAAGGCTCAGCTTGGTTGCTAGTTAAATGCAAGAAAGTGAAGTGAAGTTAATTGTATGAAAATGGGTAAAGTGAAGTGAAGTGAAGTAAAGTAGAGTAGAGTGAAATTGTATTTTTAACAATTGTTTGATTGATTTAGAATAAAGTAAGAAAACATAAAGAAGTATTGCTAACTTTCAGAATGTGTAACGTATTTCATTTTAAAATCCGATCAATTTGATGAGATTTTGACAAAGAAAATCAAGGTATTAGAAAAACCTTAAATGAAAAGCCAATATTCCAATGAACATTTTCCTATTTCAACCAAACAACTGTTTCATTTGGTTTTTTTAAGATCTGTACTGTTTTACTTTACTTTTCATTACTTAACTAGCAACCAAGCATAACCAAGAGTGTTTATAAAAAAAAGAATAGAAGAAAAAAAAGTACTATTATTGATACTTTCTTTTTAACTGAGGTGAAATTGTCTACTACAGCTTGAAGAATGGTAAAGTCTGGCATCATCTATGGTGCAACATGTATCCCCAAAAAAATGCAAAAAAAGAAATTTTGATTGGTTATTTTACTTTTTTGGTAGGTAATTTCCAATTTTTAGGGGTAAGTATTGCATTGTGGACGATCCCAAAATTTACCACACTTCAAGCTGTAGTAGACGATTTCAACTTTTTATACTTCTTGTGTAATTAGTCTCACACATTGATTGGCACCACAATGTATCTCTCCAATTAGACTAGAGATGAATCAAATTCTAGGTTGCCTCATGTTGCCACCAAAGTTATCACATCAAATTTCCAAAAAACTCCCTATAAATATAATTAGCTGCTCGAATGATCTCAATTTGAGCTAGATAGAGACCACGATAGGACAATTCTAATTTGCAATACAATTCCTAACAAATGATTTTTTATTTTATTTTTAGGATCAAGCCTCAGGAAGCAGAGGTCTTGAGTTCGTAACGCACCCTCTTTGGGCCACTTGCCCAGGCAGGGAGTTCATGTGACCCGAGTTTCGAACCCGTATAGCCGAAATCCACGGTATCAAACAGGGCAGGTTGCTAATATGGTCCAATTCCAAGACTGGAATTGACTACAGACCTTAAACTCGAAGGCGGGCATTCGTGGCTCCGTAGGAAGCTAATGAAGTAGTGGGTTCTCCCTCTCCTTTCTCCATGTGAGGATAACATGCTTTCAATTCAGAGATTCCATTCACTTGATGCACGAGATCTGTACCTCCGATATTCAGTTACAGCTCCACTAATTCAAATTCAAACTTGACGATCTTTCGACGCTCTCTTCCAATCCCTCTCCTTCGATCAGTCTTTGACGGTAACTACTTATTCTTTTTCAGATTTGTCCCACTTTCTTTCTTCGATTTCCAATTCCATCTTCTAATCTTTTTAGGGTTTCTTGTTCATTCATCCCTCTTCTTTTTGGGTTTATTTATTGTATCTTTTCTGTTCTGTGTGGATTTCTCTGAGAAGTCGTTGTTTGTTACTGATTTGTTTTAGCAATTTTTCTTTTTCTTGGAGATATAGCTCGTGAGAGGTGGAATTTTGTGCTTCTAGGGTTTTCTCGTTTGGATTAAGGTTTTTGGATTGAGTTGGTTTTTTGGGAGACTCTGCGTATAATTGCAATGGGAGGAGTTTGTCCGGGTGGAACTGTGAAGCGGAATTCGGAGTTTTCACAGAAGAGTTCGAGCTATTCTACAAAGCTGAAAAAGATGAAGAGCTTTGAGAAGCAGGATAAGGGTTCTCTTTCGCTTTCTGATGTGGATGTTTATAGGGAGGACACGCATAAATACGATTCTAGTAAGCTGCCATTATCCTTCTCGGGCGAATTGAAGCCATCGACACCAGCAAGAACAGGGGCTAGCAAGGTAGTTTTTTCCAGGTTTTGTTCTTGTTCTTTACTCTGTTCATTTTCACTTGGCTGTGAAGGTTTTTTGTTTTTTGACTTGGTTTTTTCTTTTTATAATGGTGATATCTTATTTATTTTTTAATGATGTTTTTGTAGTCTGTATCAAATCGAATTGAAATAAAATTCCTTTGTTTAATGTTATCACGAGCATAAGATGATACGCTACTGGAGAGAAATAGCCACATCACACCGAATTGTTTCCCATTTAGTGATTTACAAAGAACTTTTCCAGATACATACACTATCCATTATTTAAAATAAAAGAATTTTTTTTTTTTTTGAAAATCAGCCAATGGATCATGAGTCATTGATGGAATTCAAATTATACTATTTTCCAAAATCAACAGGTATTCTCAACATCCTTGCAAATTAGAAATCCTAATAAAACTCAGCATATACTATTTTTCAAAATCAACAGGTATTCTGAACATCCTTGCAAATTAGAAATCCTAACAAAACTCAGCTTTTCTCGTCAGGATTATAGATGAGGATAACCCCAATTTCTACAAACCCATTCTAGCTCAAGAGATAAAAAATGTTCTGAATAAGCCTCCACCAGAAGCTTTTGGCCTTGATGGTTTAACAGGTAATATTGTCTTCAGGACCTTCTGGGCTATTGTTGGTCCTGGTGTTTGTAACATGGTTACAGCTTGTTTTACTTGGACCATTTGCTCAAAGGAATGGATTGAGATCTTTTAACTCTTATTTTTCAAAAGAAACAACTTAGAAGCTATCCATCAGTTTTTTTTCTGTTAGCTTATGTAACTTCCGTTATACAATCTTTAGCAGAATTATGGCTTGCAGGATGAAACCCATTTTTGATGAAGTTACTTTTAAGCTAAAATCCTTTTCTTCTCCCAAAGTATCATTGATATATCCTTATTGCCAATGAGGTGGTTCACTCTTTTAAAAAAGAGAGGAAGATATGTATGGATGGTGTTGAAATCGGAGATTAATAATGTTTATGATTGATTTTGACTGGGCCCCTATTAAGGAAGTTTTCTCTAGTTTTGGGATTTGTGATTCGTAATTGGACAGAATTATGCTGTAGGTAATGATTCCAACATCAAAATCTGACAGTCTCCTACTTGATACCATAAAGCCACCTACATGAATATGACAGGGTGATACTGTATTTTACCTCATTTGTTCTTGTTATGCCTAGAAGTTCTATCCCTTCTGAGTCTGGACAATATCAATTTGCACAGAGTACTAGACTGTCAACTTCTCTTGATGAATTCCCCTACTTTCACACCCTTTTCTTTGCTGATGATAGTTTTTTTATTTGCTAAGCTACCATCAAGAGTTCTCAAATAATGGAACTTATTCTGGATATGTTTAGTAAGATGTTGGGTCAATGTAATTCTACAAAGATCCTCCATTCTGATTCTTCTAATATTTCTACATGTTTAGCTATATATGTATGTCTGAATCAATTGAACTCCACCTCTCCAGGACACCAGATAAATATCTTGGAATGCCTTTAATCATAGAACTGGTAATTCAGTAAACTTTCAATTCTGTTGTACATAAGGTTCACTGTTCACTGTAAACTTTAAGGATGGAAAGTTAAATTACATACATTGGATGGGAAGGCTAATATACTCTAATCAGTAATGTTCTCACTTCCATCATATGCCATGTGTTCTATGAGCAATTGCGCATCCTCAGGATATGTCAACGAGATTGACCAAGTGAGATGTTCTCTGGTCTCTGGTTAAGTGGTGACAACAAATCCAGTTTCCATTATATGGATTGGGATTATTAAATGCAGGATAGGGCCTTAATAATCTTTTAAATCAAAACTTTTCTTTCTCAACTCTGCTTGCTTGAAAATTTCTTAATAATCCTGAATTTTTAGTATTAAATCAAAAACATTCTGAATGTGCCATTATGTTCAGAATGCTCTTGGGGTAGGCAAAGTATCTTAAAGGTAGGAATCATCTTCTTGAGGGACTTAGGTGCAACATTGTAGATTGGAAGACCAGTAGACCACCAATGATTGATATGACACCTGGGCCTCTGATTAACTAAATCTCCTCTGTCAATCCTTCCCATTTGAATACTGTAAACCTCAGTACAATTGGTGATATCATCAATCCCTGTATCTGTGAATGGAAGCTCCAAGCTCTTCAAGATTTTCTTCACAGCCATATTGTCCAATGTAACAAGCAATTCCTTTTTTAAAAGAAATGATTAGATGGATAATCTTGTCTGGGTTGCTCATCCATTGGGTTGTATTACAGTTAAAGCTGCATATAATCTTACTAAAGATTGATGATATGGCCCCTTAAGATCCACCAATCATTTTATCCCCATTACAAAATCCCTGTTGAGAGTAAATCATAGGTGGAAATATTATTTTTCCAACCTGCCCCTCTGTCTTATGAAAGATGAAATGATTCAATATGCAAAAGAGAATGGAGATTGATATACTACAAATTTACCATTTTTTATCCAAAACCATACCGATTATTTGAGTCACTGGTTCACTACTTTCTGGAAAGCAAATTGATATGCTCTTTTTTCCTGTCAAGTGCTAGGCTGCTAGCAATTTATGGCCATCCAAACTATATGACAGGTCAGAAAAGAAAGGAAGGAATCAAAGGATGTTTAGTCATAATCAGTTATTTCTCTTTGGTAAATAAAACCTTGATCATGGAGGATTATCTTATGATATCATCTGACAACAGCCATATACTGAACAACAGCATCACCAAAACCTGTACATGCTTAACATCAATGGAGCAATTTCTTCTGTAGGGGTGCCATTAGAGATCTAGAAGGAATTTTTTTTTTCAGGTTTTACGCATGCCACAGGAAAAACTGAAATCAAAGTGGCTGAGTTATGCAGAATCAAAGATGGTTAGCCAAAGAAACTGGAATCCAGCAGCTGGAAGTGGAAAGCAGTTCAGAGTTTGCAATTAAGCTTTGCCAAGGCATGCTCGGGTATCCAAACAGATCTCTTTTGTCTGATGAAGGTTGTGGCAGCAGGACATTTTTGATTGTCATATTGATACAATCTAACTGTCCTATGATCATCTCCATGACCTCCATGAAAACAACTATTTCCTCCAGAAACCTCTTCCTCTATTATTAGTTCTCAGTAGCAATTGCAGACCTCTCAGCAATCTTAAAATACTAGGAGTGAGAACAAGTGCACAAATCTTCGACTTTCCTCATTATGCAGGGCATAAGCAAGGGATTATCTCTTCAATATTAAACGATTTACGACTTCCGTGTATGTTGTGAGGAAAAAAATTATGGGTTTGGTGACAGTGATCTGGTGGCTGGACTTGTCGACCTGGGGTATAGGAGTGACAAAGGTTCGGAGTGGGTCAAGCTGTCATGACTCATCTAGTATGCAGAAAAAGGGTTGTGAATAGGGTGGATCCACATTTATAATAAAATTGAAAGACAAAATTGTGAAATTTATTAACAAAAAATTTAATAATTGGGTCAGACAGGTTGGATTTGGGTTCGGGGTGTCTCTAGGGATTGGTATTGATTCAGGTGTTCTGACTCAATTAATAAACAGGTTGGATGCTTTTCTGGTGCGTTGAAGGTCAACTTGACATAAACCCAAGCCACCCCAACCTATTGCTCCCTATGAACAATCAGATCAGGACCTAATAAATTTAAACAGTGTCGGACAACCTGATCTTATCAGCTTAAGTGTGAGGCACTTTCAGATATGACATCATAAATGAGGAGATATTAGGCTAAAAAATGCATGTATCAGATCAGAGTTTCCTGCACTTGCTTTCGATTATTATCATGTGCCATTCATAGGCTGAAAAAAGGGATGAATATTTGTTGATTTATCTATATATTATGCTGGTCATGATTTTTTTTTGAAATGCAATCTCTTTGTAGCATTTGTGGGTTAACCTTAATTGTTATACTTCTGTAGGTGCCACAAATGACCTCAATTTTGGGAAGGGCTGGCACTGTTGGCCTAGAGAGGGCTGTGGAGGTCTTAGATACACTTGGAAGTAGCATGTCCAATTTGACCCAAAGTAGTGGATTTATTTCTGGCATGGCTTCACGAAAGAAGAAAATATCTATCTTGGCATTTGAAGTAGCTAATACGATTGTCAAAGGTGCAAATCTGTTGCGTTCTCTTTCTGAGGAAAATATCCAGTTCTTAAAAAAAGAGGTTCTACATTCAGATGGAGTACAACGACTAGTGTCTACAGATATGAAGGAATTGCTAAGCATTGCCGCTGCTGACAAAAGGTGCTAGAGAGACTTATTTGTGTGAGCTCGGAGCTTTTTACAGTTTAGTTATATCAATTTATTAGGGAAATTTCCAGAAAACACTTTCTCAACAATAATGTCTTTAAAAAACCCCTTGATAAAAAATTCTATCAAACAAATGCACATAAGTACAAAAAAGGTATCTTTCACTCGCAAACTTTAGAATTCAAGTGACATGTCTATCTTTCAACAATCAACATACTTAACTATTGAACTTATGAAAAATGACTTTAAATGGAAATATAGCATCAAAGAAATATACATGTAATGAACTCCAATTCTTCAATCTCTAGGCATCTTGGTGGGTCATCTCGTGGATGTGGCATTGTCCAAATATCAAATGAATTGGACACTTCTAACCATCAGCTTAATAGACGGGGATTGATGATTTGATACTTGTTTATGTGGAAGGGTATTTTAGTCATGAGTTGAAGTTGGTGAGGAAGGGGTGTAAGATGTGTGCTTGTCTTCTTGCAGATTTGACTGAAATGAAATTTTGTCAATGTGTTTTTAGATTCGATGTATAAGGACATTTTCTTTGTGCAATCCTTTTTTTAAGATTATGTTATCTTGTTCGTACCTCACTATGTGTATTTGTTGTTTTTTTATTTGTTTCCTTTTTCTTTCAGGGAGGAGCTTGATGTTTTCTCCAAAGAAGTAGTAAGGTTTGGAGACCTATGTAAAGATCCACAATGGCATAACCTGGGTCGCTATTTTCAAAAGTAAGGTTATATGCTTAATAGAGTTTAATTTTAAAAGTTAAATTCTCACAGTTACTGACATAGCAAACATTTTTCTTGAAATGCTTCTTTGACATTAAAGACTGGATTCAGATCTTACAACTCACAGGCAGATTAAGGAAGAGGCAGAAATGACAATGCAAGAACTGGCAACTTTGGCTCAGCATACTGCTGTAAGTATATTTAATGCCATTACCATGCTGATGCTTTTGTTCTGTGTATGCTTGATAATGCTTTTGGTTGTTGCAGATTTTCTTCACAGCATGCAATTTATGGAATTGCTTGAGTAGAACTATGAACTTTGTCGTTTTTTAAGCCTGGCATATGTGATACCAATTAAAAAAGTACTTCCATTTTTTATTGAAATTGAATTCAAGTCATATTTCAGAGAAAGAAAACTCTTGATTTATTACAGATGATTTTCTGGTAGGTACTTTTTTTTTTCTGGGAGATGTCATGTCCTTCAAGTATGCTCTGGTTTATGAGAGCCATAGTGAAGAGGTCATTAACCAGTGTTGATGGAGTGGTCATTACCCAGTGTTGGTGCATACATGATCCACTCTAACTTACTTGTTCTATATTAGGCTGCTGATTGACTGACATTCCTGGACTTGAACCATATTTGCTGTAACACATGCTATCAAAATATTTTCATTGATGTGTGGGCATTTATTTACTTATTAATAGGCAGTTCTTTCAGTGATGGCAAATGGCTTCCTTTCACAAGTTGTTAGATATATCCTTTCTAGTGTGAATGAGATTTGGTATGGATGTTTGTGGGAATCCATTGTTGGAGAGTTCAGCCAATTTTAAGTGGGATAAAACAATTTCTAATTGGTTCAACCAATCTTGCTTGAACTGGTTTCTTGAGAAATTTTAACAAATTGGCACAATTCAATTAGTTGTGTACCTAATTTCACTCAAAATTCAGCTGGCTGCTTTTGCTTTTAAAAATAATAGCCAGTTTTTCTTTTAATAAATTACTTCATACCATAGTATTGGAGAACTTTTTCCCTTCAAGTCAGAGAGAAAAAAAAGAACCCTGATCCTATTTAATCTAATGACCAGTACCCCCTTTGTTGTGGTGATATGATTGTATCCCTAGAAGTAGTTGTTGAAGTATATTAATTTGTGTATTTCCTAACACCTTAAGGTTTTGGGAGAGTTAGTTAATTTATTATCAACATGGTATCAAAGAAGGTTTGGTCATGAGTTTGTTAAGAAATGTATTGTCAATCCCATGATCAAAACAAGTGAGTTGTAATGTACTATGTCAAGTCCAAGAAAGAGTCCCAAGCTCACAAGAAAGAAAACAATGAAAGATTAAAGACTTACAAGACCAAGACAATGAAAAGTCAAAGGAAATGAAGAACAAGACCAAGATTCAAGAAGAAGACTCATTGCAAGAATGCCAAAGATGAAGCACACCAAAGATAAAACTCAAGGGATGCTCCTGATAAGCACAACTTCGGAAAATACCCACACTTTGCATAATGCACTAAAATAATTGGAGATGAACCCAAGATGGGAGTGTGAGGTAGTAAAAATGGTCTTAAGGAATTGGTGTTGGTCCCAAAAAACATTGGGAGAGAAAGAACCAAACCAAAAGAAGCCTAACAGGAAAAATTCAGAAATTACAGACCTTGATCGATCACAAGTGAAATTTCAGGGCATTTTGAAAATTTCCGAGAGTTGTGATCTTAGACCTTGATCGATCACACATTCGTGATCGATCACGAAAAAAATGTGATCAGTCACGGCCGCGAATCTCAAAAAAATTATATCTATTTTTAAAAATTCAAATCCGAGATTTCCCAATACTTGTCTGTTAGAAAATATTCTGATCCTACGGACTAAAACTAGGCTTAGTTGTATAGAAGGGTAATAATACCCTAGGTTAAACATGAAGAAAGAGAAACATCTACGCAAAAGAAAATTCTTGCTGAGAAGTACGGTTAGTCTGAATGCTGAATAGCCTAGGTTTTTACTGAGTGATTAATCTTGTGCTACTGTAAATAATCGTGTGATCTCCCACTAAGCCTTCTACATTAAATATAAAATGGGAGAACTATATTGGTTATCCGTTAAAAGGAACCGGAGAATCACAAAGTTTCAAAAGCAATCTCTGTTGGGTTTCAATCTGTGGAAGAAAAGGCACATCAGCTCATAAGTAGGAGCATTCACAACTGGTATATCTTGCAATATCTACCTATATGAGGTAAACTTGTATTTATCAAATCATTTATTGTTTAAGTCCCTTCTGCCGGAGACATCGGAAGGAGTATTGCACTCTTCGGAGATATAGAGTGTAGGTAAAGCTTGCTTAGCAAGTAGAAAGGGTTTTGTGTGAATTTTATCTAGATTGTCTATACTTCAATATGAATAAAATTATGGGAAGCTCTGGATTGAGCTTTAGGAGTGGACGTAGGCCTGAGTGCCGAATCACTATAAATACTTGTCTTATAGTTGTGTGTGATATTTTTGCTTTGTGTTCATTGTAATTGTTGCAACTATGATCATCCTTGTGCACTATTGAATTGAGTATTAATCAACCTAGTTTCAAAGAATAATTGAATCACTTTAATTGGTGAACTAAATAACAAGGTTGGTAAAAAATAGGTCAAAACAAACTAATTAAAATAAAAAGAGTGCGACTAATCCTATTCACCCCCCCTCTAGGATAGAATTTCAGAGTTCAAATCCTAGTGGGAGTATTTTCCTGGATGTAGTGTTGTGCGCCTGTGTACGTGTTGTGTGGACTTGTACCTAGCTCCCCAAGTGTGTTCCCAGGAGTGATAGTGTTCCTTCTTAGGGGGGTGTTGAAGTATATTAATTTGTGTATCTCCTAACACCTTAAGGTTTTGGGAGAATTGGGTTAATTTGCTGTCGACAGTAGTTGTAATCATGTTATGTGAGGTAGGGGTTATTAGGCCCTTTGTGTGACTAATGATTGGGCTTCAAGCAAGTTGACCTTAGCTTTTTATATAACATGACTTGTTTAGATGGTTAAGATTAAAGCACTGAATATGAATAGTTGGTCACACTCATACGATGTTATTTAAAAGAGACACCAAACAACACCAATGATTACTAAGATGAGAGTGATCATCACATTTGTAGATTGAACCATGGAACTTCTGATCTACAAAGAGGTCGAGAGAAAGCGTTTCATAACTAGAATATTCAACACTATCAAGCAATATGTGTTTTTTTTTGATAAGTTTTTTGAGTACTCTTCCATCTTTGTCCCTCCACTTGCTCCTACTATTATGTCTCAAGTCAGTTTTGGAACTTTTAATTGGCATCTTATTATAACGGATCAAGTCTTTGGTAGAAATTCTATTAGGTTCACTTGTAGTTAGTGTGGAAATTATTGTCTTTAGAAAATCTTCAGGGATACTTGTTTTTATGTTTTGACACTTCTTTCTCAACATGCAACCAATATTGTTTGGGGTACTTGAGATTGTGATAGGGTTGGATCCAGCTGTTACTTGCCCTTTTTGTTAATCATAAATGGATTTCCATACTAGGAGTGCTTTAGGAATTGTTGATCCTTTGTGTGTGCTTTGGACTTTGAGGGCTTCAATGATCATGTGAGCACACATTTTCCATTAGTTGCTCCTTGTTGGAAAACTTTAGTGATTGTCCCAAGCTATCATGAGTGCATTGTGGACTTGTTATGTAAGGGAGTGTTCTTTATCCCTGTTCTGCATTGGTGTTACATGGCATATGTGGGCTTGCCAACCCCATGAATATTCACCCCATACTATATATATATATATATATTTCACTAAATTCTTGTAGTGAAAAAAGAAAATCATTAATCTTTTCTACTTATCAAAAAGCATAAGTCCACAAAATAAATGCTTCTTCACCCTGTGTACCACTGCTTCATTGGAATTTGCTCTATTGTCAAATGTACTTCCATTGTATTCCTTCCATGTGCACCAACAAAATGGAAAGTGGCACAATCCTCTATGATACAAGTCGTTAAACATGTAATTTGGCATAACAAACTTTGCATCATATTGTGGACATAGTTAGAAACACCCAAGTGACACCAAATAACTTGAGAGCAGTGTTTAAGGTATTGCACGATATGCCTCGTATGGTGCGATACGTATTGGTATCTTTGGTATGGGGTATGATACCCCCTGAACTCGATATTGCATGTATCACACGATATGTGAGAGGGTTTAGTGTTTTTTTGCTTAAAAGAGGTTACGAGATGTGAGTCTCACGTTTCCCGGCCGTATCACAGCTTGCTAAAAACCTTTAAAAACCTATTCGTTTTGTTAAAATTTGTAGATCTAGCTTCCTAAAGCTAAATCTAGGACTCCACTTGAGTTTATTTCGATTTAAAACCTTTTTTTGAGTCGAATTGAACGATTGAAGCCGAAACCCCAAATTTCATTAAGAACTCTTGTGAGTTTTCTATTTTTGCTCAATTCCTTTTAGATTTTTTATATGTCATTCATATATGATAGATCTACACATTCATAGAGTTAAAAATAAATTTCGAAAATTAAAATTATTTATTTAAAAAAAATAAAAAAATAAAAGTAAATTTAAAAAATCATATAAAATGTGCATTGTTTGGTCTTCTTTTTTATATGAGATACTACAACCCATTACTACAACCCATTATGCACATAATATGTCAATTTGATAGATTTCTGAAAATAAAATATATTTTTAATAATTAAATAAATGAAAAATATTGAAAAATGCCAAAAAATTTGAAAACATTCAAGAATCATATTAGAACACACTGAAACATATTGTATATGTTTTTCTTAATTCTGCCGTGTTTTCTGTATTTAAAAAATTTTTCTTATAATTTTTTTTGTAAAAATTTAATTAAAATTTATTTATTTTTTTAAAAAATTAGAAAATTACATCAAACATGTAGAAAATTTTGAAACATATTGTGTATGTTTCTCTATGTTACATCAACCTCTAACACTTAAAATTCTAGACATACAGGCAGCATGTGTCACGAAGGTACTAATTCCCAACTATTGATACCTAAGTGTGTAATGAAGTGTAATGATTTATAAGTGTTTAATGATGTTTATTATAACTTTTCTTAAAATTTCATTAAAAACTTCTAAGGCTTACATAGTGTTTCCATAGATTCCATAGGCAACAATGTATGTCATGAGGGTGACGGTTCTCCCAACCATCATAGATGGTTGTTTTCTATATGTGATTATTTTTAAGTGTGTATTAGTGTTTATTCTATCAAATCTTTAAGTTTCATAAAAAATTCCTTCATTTCAGTAGTGTTTCCCCCGTTTCTCACAGTCTCTTGGTTTCTTCCACTCTCTCCCCGCCCACGATAAGCCGCGATTCGTGATACATAGTGGTATACCCAAGCCGTGATACGACGTTCAATATCGATACTTTAAGCTATGCTTGAGAGCCCAACACCATATTTCCCTTGAATAAGAGCAATGTACGATAAGATGGTCACCGACTTGCTTCCTCCTAGGAATAGAATACCTACACCAGTTTTATATCCAACATTTTGCATTTTTTTTTTTTGGCAGTCAGTACTTTATATCCAACATTGCATTCCACACAGACACATGCACACAAAATGAAAAGTACAATCACGGAAACTTAGGAACTTCCAACCCACTTTGCTGGGAAAGTTGGAAAGTTGAAGAAGGATTGCCAATTAGTGGGAAAGAAAATAAAGAAAGTAATAATTGAAGATGATTCCAATTTACTTCATTTCCATACCCTTCCCAACTGATTCACAAAGTATCAATTCCAATAATTTAGGTTTCATTGGAGAGTGGGGCACCAATGCACTCTTCTTGCTGAAATGTCGTAGACTGCACAAGCAGTAGCTGATTTGTCTATGGCCAATGCATAGAGACTTGGGAATGAGACCTTTAGAGGGATTCCCCTACGCCAATTATCTTTCTAGAAATGAATATTTTCCCCTACTTTTAGTTCCATGTTGTCTTGAAGTTTTGATATCCCTTCCAAACACTCAAGCCATAACTCATCAACACATTTTGACTGTTCCAACCCCTAGAATAACTTATACTTTTCTTCAATCAATTACCTCCATAAGCTAGCATATTTATCCTCAAATCTCCATAACCATTTTCCTAATAAGGCTTTATTCATAACCCCAAAGGGGTGCAAATCTAACTTGTAGTGGGCTTAGATATGTGCTAATGTGGCACTAAGCTATTTGTGTAAAGAATGCTTTTTATGAGTCCCACTTATGTTACTAATTCTCTGATACACACTCACATACATACAAATGTTCACACAGAATTACAAATATAAATACATGCAACTATGCATACATTGTAATAAGAAATATATCCCAAGGTGTTCCTTGGAAGTGGGCAAGGAGGTTAAAGAAAGGTGGACTTATTTTATGAATTTACTACATGGGGATCATGTAGGGAATGTTGATTTGAGAGGAATAAGTAACTTCAATGAGATTGGGGATTATCAGTATTATTAGGGTGTTCGAATTTAAAGAAACATTGATAAGGCTGAAGACAATGAGACTTTAGGACCATATGATATCTCAATTGAAGTTTGGAAATGCATGGGAAACGAGGGTTTATCCTGGTTAACCAAGTTTAACAAGATCATCAAAACCAATAAAATGACAAATCCGTGGAGGAAAAGCATTGTGGTGCTCATTTACAAGAACGAGGGAGATCTTCAAAGTTGTACCAATTGTCATGTTGTCAAGCTTATAAGCCATATTATGGAACTTTAGGAGAGATTTTTTTAGCATAATATAAAACGTAAAATTATAGTATAGAAAATCAATTTGGATTTATGCTAGGGAGGTCAAATTTAATGGAAAAATTTATAGAAAGAAGAAAGATTCACATGGTCTTTGTTGACATAGAGAAAGTATATAATAGTATCCTTAGAGAGATGATTTGGTGCATTCTTGAAAAGAACAGGGACTCAATTAAATATTGACATGTATCATGGAGCAGTAACTAGTGTTGGAACAAATGAGGAGAGACAAACTAGTTTCCAATCACAGTAATTTACAGCAGGGGTCACCAACTCGTTATTGGATGTTTGTCTCTTTGCATTTGTATGTATGAGTTGACTAGGCATATACAAGAGGAGGTCCGTTCGTGTTGCTGTTTGCGGATGACATGGTTTGGAAGATGAGACGATAAAGGGGCCAAAAGCTAAGTTAAAACTATGGAGTGATGCTTTAGAATCTCAAGGCCTTAAGATAAGCCATACTAAGAATGTACGTATTGCAACTTTAGTAAAAATAGTAGTAGAAGCGAGGGAATAGTTAAGATTGATGTACAAGATACCCTAGAGCGTCCATCTTATACTAAGAGTGTACGTATTGCAACTTTAGTAAAAATAGTAGTAGAAGCGAGGGAATAGTTAAGATTGATGTACAAGATACCCCAGAGCGTCCATCGTAGTTATCTTGGTTTGATCATTTATAAGAATGGAGAGATTGAAGAAGATGTTGCCCTTAAAATTAGAGCGGGATGGATGAAGTGGAGAGGTGCTTTTCAAGTGCTCTTTGATTAACACATACCAATAAAATTGAAGTAACATTTATCGAGATGGCTATGGTCAAAAGCGACACATACGTAGATTGAGTGTAGCTAAGATGGATGGGTGGCAATGCTAGAAAGGAAAAATTAGAAATGAATGCATTCATTGGAACTTAGTGTAGCACCATAGGTAACATGATGAAGGAAAGTCGACTGAGATGATTAGGTCATGTGCAAGTGCAACGAAGACCATTGAATGAATCAATAAGAAGAGTGATATGGTGCAAGTTGAAGGCTCTAAAAGAGAAAGGGAAGATAAAAAAAGTCGTGATTTGAGGTTTGAGAAAATATTGGAGGACTTACAATTTAATGGAAGATATGGCCGTTGATAGAGTGGAATGGCAGAACATGATTTGTGTCGCAGACTCGAAGTAGTTGGGATAAGGCTTTGTTAAGTTGAGTTTATATAGACCAATTAGTCTTCAATGAATTTTAATTAAAACTGAGTCCCTATTAACATGGAATTGCCTCTTTTCTCATTGGACTCTTTCTATTCTTCATCTTAGCCTATTTGATTTTGATATTCATCCTGTGGTTTCAACCAATGGGTGAACCCAATCAAATTCCAGAACAAGTTATTTTGTAATCTCTATAGGCTCTTAGGTTTCTTGGGGTTGTATGCTATTGTCTAATTAAGTCGATAAAAATACACACATGGTCTTTTGGAGCTACATGTTGATACGGACAACAAGAGACTCTTGTATGTGCCACCACACAAGAGAGCTAGGTTCAAAGAAGATTGTTGTGTGAGTTTAGTAAGTCTTCTAGGGGGTGGGGAGGGGGCGTTTATTTTATGCGTCCATGTAGTAAGGCCAATAGTGCCAAGTTTTGTTGGGTAATTTTTTAGAGTAATCATGTCACTTACTTTTAGACCAGTTTTGTAAGAGGTCAAAACTTGCCATTTTGGCTTGATTTTAGTGTCATTAGAGAGGTTACTCAGTTACCTTTCTAATGAGAGCAAGATTGTGCAAATCTAAGGTGTTTTCGGAAAGTTATGACCAAATTATTAAAGGGGAATCAATGAATAACTTGAATAGTATTTTGGGTGAATAAGTTAAAGTGTGGGGCCCACTAATGTGCTAGTTGATAGCCCCTAGTTCCCACACTTTTTAGTAGTTTTAATTTTTAGGAAAGTAAGTTTATGTTTTAGAAAACTTGG
This sequence comes from Platanus orientalis, assembly GCA_025762735.1. Classification (NCBI taxonomy): domain Eukaryota; kingdom Viridiplantae; phylum Streptophyta; class Magnoliopsida; order Proteales; family Platanaceae; genus Platanus; species Platanus orientalis. The sequence goes on along the minus strand of JAOXJP010000012.1, from coordinate 4,550,702 downwards.
CTAACAAGTTTAGGATTTTTTAGGAAGTTTCTAATTTTAGTAAGTTTTTAATTGTTTAAGGTTGTAAGCCTATTTAAAGCCACTCATCCCCTTGAATTAAAGCGTTGAAAATTGATTAAACATAGTGTGTTATTGGGTTGTTTCCCAAGGCAGCCGTGGGTTAGTCTTCTCAGTTGTCTTTTGTAGTTTTGGTGATTGTGTGATTGTTGTGCAGAGAAGAGAAGGAAGGGAATAAGAGGAGAAGAGGAAGAAGAAGAAGAATGACAAAATCGTATGTTAGAGTTAGCTCCTCTTCATATGTTACCTTATGTATGTATATATCTTGGCTCTTATACATTCCAAGTATGATATACCAACCCTATACGGTAAGAGAACATACATATTCCTTCATTCTCTCCCCTCCAAGGGTGATGCCACTCTAGGCTCCCTTCTCTCTTTGTCATGGGTTATAGCGCTCCTAGTGCACGTGTGAGATTCCCTCACCCTCCCAACTTTCCACCTTCCTCTTCCATTTCCTAACAACCTCTTCTCCATTCCTTTGCTGCCATATATTCAAGAGTTGAAGGATTACAAGCTGGTTGCTGGATTTTACAGAATGATGCTAGACTCCATAATCAAGGTATGCTTTGCTGAAATTTTCTTGGCAGTATATACATTGAAAATTGTACCCATTAAAACTCCTTCTCTTCCTCTCTTCTTTTGGGGTTTTGATTCTCTTGTGATCCCCTTTAAGGCCCTCTCTTTCCCCATTAATTTCCCTTATCCCTACATCTTAACTCCAAAAGATTCTTTACTGGTTTTCTTCAAACCTCCATTTAAGGACCTTCAAGTTTCTAAAATTCTTAATTTTGATCCACCTAATCTTATCCAAATTTCGTGAAATTTTAAGCCTAGACTCTTGGAGGTCTGCACTTCTAATTTGAAAAGTCTCAGGTTTAGGGGTATCTTCATAATTTTTCCTAAATCTACCAAAATTATAATTTTTCCCCTAGTCCGAAAATCAGTTATTTTAATTTCTGGATTATTATTTTGTTCTTTGCAACTGTTTTCCCTTTTATCCTGAATCACATGCTTGAGTTCATAATAAGAAGTCTTGACTTTGTATATTTAAAGAAAGAAAACAAGGAAGCAAAAAAGGAAGAAATGGAAAAATTGAACTTTGATTACTTCAAGCCAGATGTAGTCATTTTTTTTGGATGACTTTATCATGTTCGTCAATTTATCTCTTTATTGTTTATTGCTATGAATAAAATGGTCCTATCAATTTTTTGAAAAATTGTCAAATTTTATGATGTCCCCTACACTTGTTGAATCATTAAGTATGAAATAACCAGCTCTGCAGTAAGCTGAAGTCTTAAATCATGTAGTTCAGAAAACTAACCATTTGACCGAGACTCAAATCCAGCAAACAAGTATTTTATGAGAATACATTATATATATATATAAGATTCAACAAGTGTAGGGGACATACGGCTATGATTCATCTGTTGGTTTGCAACATTTTGGATGATATTCTTTACAGGTTAAGGGAAGAATACTTTATTTTATGATTATGCAAGTCTTCTATTTTAGTTAGAAGGGTTGTCTGCATTGAGAAACCAACTCAATTTACATGTGTAGGAATTGTACCATGAGTTGCATGCATTGGACAGATTCGAACAAGATTATCGGCAGAAGCTGGAGGAACTAGAGGCCTTACATCTCAGTCGAAGAGGTTAAATGCTTACTTGGTTATTTCTCTTATTATAGTTTCACAAAGATGCGTAGAAACCAAATTTTCAGTAAATTTTCTAGTTTTCATTAATAATCAAACCTGTAGTTGCATGATAAGCTAATGATTGTATGATTATGTGCAAAGGTCTCAACAACCCCTTTGCTAGGATTTTGTTTGAGTCACAGGCAGATCTCCTTGACGAAGAGTCAATTTTAGGTATCAGGTAAATGCTCTCAAGAAAACTTACTATGGAGTCCAAACTTCAAATCCCTGTAAATAGAGCTTTCTACTTCTTTGCGTGAGCATATAATCTGAAAAGATAAGGAATAGTGCTTGTGTTACCAGCGCACAGAGAGAACTTGGAGGGGGTGGGGGGTCAACTTCAAGGTTTGGGAGCATTTATACAAATTAAATTATTGTAAGTAGACAAGACAGTGAATGGATTTTGTAGGCTTGTAGTATTTTCTACAACTTGCTTTTCATTTTTCTCATCTGAAGTTTAGGGATTTATTTTGGTTTCTTTAAAGGGCATAACTCATAATGAAGTGATATTTACCTGGTGAACCTGCCAGTCTTTGTTAAAGTAAAATGAAGATGGGGATTGATGAGACAAAATCATATAAATGACTTTCCGTGGTTGCATTGTACATTATATCTGTCATTGAACTTGAGGCTGGGAACCTGGAATAGATGATTAATGCTACTAGATTCTTGCCAACAGTCAAGGGACCAAATTTCAATTTAAAGAGAAAATCTCAAAATGCTAGATTTTACTGGAAGGGTTGCTGAGGCAGAAACTATACCGTGAGAGAAGATTGAAATAGAGTGTTCACACACCACACAATGGTAGTTAGCTAGTGCCACCCACTCCTGTTAGCAGTAAACTTGCGACATCTCCCAAAACCGTAAGGTGTTTGGAGATACACGAATTAATATACTTCAACACCCTTTTTGGGGGAACACTGTTCTCTCCTGGGTGGGAACACACTTGGGGAGCCAGGCTCGAGTCCACACAACGCATACTACACATGCACAACACTACATCCGGGAAAATTCTTTCTCCAAGATTCAAACTCGTGACCTAACCTGCTTTGATACCATGTTAACTGTAAACTTACCAATTCTCCCAAAAAGCCTGGCTCAAGCTAGGCTTGATAAGGGCCAAGCCTGAGGCCCAAACTTTCATATATATATAATATAATATATTTTTAAAATCATCAATATTTCATAGTTTAGTTGGTAAAAATAGCTTTTAGTAATAGGTCTTGGGTTTAACTCTTAGTAAAATTAATGATTTGTTTATGGAAAACAATCCTTAGAATATAAATATATAGTTTTCTAAGCTTTTAAAGACTAATAAAATCTTATGGCTCAATTGGTTAGAGTATTACTTATTACATAATAGGTCATGGGTTCAAACTTGAATCTCAAAATTAATATTTTTTGAAATTCATGGGCCAAACCTAATTCTTTTAAAAAAGTTTGGGCACAAGCCTAGGCTTGAGCCCATACTATAATTATAGGGCCGGGTCTGGGCTTTGGACCAAGGCCCAGACCCAGCCTTGCCCACCCCTAACAACTAGTGTGATTCTAGTTTGTATCTTTTTTTTTTGTATTCCTCCCAAAACCCTATTGAAATCTCCAGCCTTGTGGTCTTGCATCAATTCAGTATCTAATTCAAAATATGCTAAATTTTGTTTGTTTTCTCAACTATATCAAAGCAAATTCTGGAAGATGGTTTTAAATATTAGGACTACATTGTATTCCCTTTCGGTAAGGCAGTCCGAGTTCTAATTACTTACTAGTCTGATTAGTACTTTATTTCCACAACTTTTGTTGAGATCTTACAAGATCATGTAGATCAATTATATTATGGATATTATGAAAAATGTTTTGGTTTCAATTCAAACAAACGAGCTATATTGATGGTGTTGAATAACATTGAAAGACATTAAGGTGGTGTTAGGCAAGTAATGGATTGATGAAAAACTGCTACTTTTGATGATGAAACATATATGTTACTGATTTTTAGCGTTAATGTGTGTTTTTGAGTTTAAGTGAAGCTGCAAAAGCTTACTCTTGTGGTACTGTCAACATTAAAAGAGAATAAGCAAGAAGGATTTCATTGAGTTTGAGTGTTGTTCCACAACAGGGAACACTTCAACACACTTCAACTTAGGCCCTTGGATAATCAAACGAAGCTCCAATTAGTAGAAAGAAAATTGTCAAAGATGTTAATAATGAACCCAAGCTATCTTCATCAACTTTGAGTAAATAATCAGATATTATGAACAAGTTGATTTTGCAGGAGCCAATGCAGTAGATTATTAACATATTTCTTTTGAATGAGGTGAAAAAATCTGGTGTACGATAATCCCTTAATATGCCCAAGAAAAATAATTTAAATTAAAGGTGCGGAAGCAAAATAAATCAAGAATTGAATTTAAACTCACAAATAACCAAGAAATCAGATAATGGAATTTAAGAAAAGAGGTTAAGATTAGAAAGAACAGAAAATGAGAAAAGAAAGAAAGAAAAAAACATGAAAAGGATTTTTTGTAATTTTGGACAGAAAATCCAAAAATTATCAAAATGCCCCTTTGACACATCAAAAAAATCTGAAATTTTTATGTTCATTTCTGACGTGTTTCAGGGTTTTATGGTTAAAATTTCATTAAATTCCGACAAGAATTGCTAGGTTAAATCAAGGAAATTCAAAAACTTGGAAGGGGCTTTAATGGAAGTTTAAGAAGAGGAGGAAGAAGAAGAAAGAAAAATGATGATAGAAAGAAGAAGATAAGAAGGAATATAAAGAAAAGAAAGAGAAAGAGAATAAGAAGAAACTAAGAGAGAAGTAGAAGCATAAGAGATATACCTTGAAGGAAAGAGGGAGCTTGCGGCTGCATTTATTGAAGAAGAATAGAGAGGGGAGCCAAGAGTGGCATCAATCCTTGAAGGAGAGATAAACCAGACCCATGGTCTATCTTAGGAGCACCCAAATCTTCAAAAACTTATTTATTATTCACTGTCAAATTATGGGGGAGGGGTTGCCTTTAAATAAGCTTACAACCTTATAATTAAAAATTTGTTAAAATTAGAAATTCCTAAAAATCCTAAACTTGCTAGGCAAGTTTTTTCAAACCAAAAATTTACTTTCCTAAAATTTAAAACTACTCAAACTAAAGACTTTCTAAAAAAAATACTATTCTCGTTTTTATTGGCACCCCCTTGGTAATTTTGTCTTAATTTTACCAAATCACATTGGATTTGCACAATCTTGATCTCATTAAAAAGACAACTGAATAACCTATCTAATGACACCAAAATCAAGCCAAAAAGTCAAGTTTTGGCTATTGAAAAATTGGGTTTAAAGTGAAAAACAGGATTACAACTAAAAACTCAAAAAAACTAAACTAACCATGACACTATTAGCCTTAATACAAAATTACCACTAATTAACAATTCTAAAATAAGAAAATAAACTACTCTCCTAGATTTGACAAAGAGTACTATCCATGGTCCTCTAGCTTCTTCTTATTGGCATGGTATGCCCCCGCATCAGGTGGTGAGCTATTGTTTGTTTGCCACCCTGATATGCATTCAAATCAACCACATGAAGAAATGTATTATTAGAGTTTTTCAAGACTAGCAAACATAGCCAATTCTAGAAAAAAAAATTTAAGATAAGAAAATTCATCCCAGACTAGCTAAATGGTAAGTCCTTGAAGACATCCAATAGTACTAATCTTTCATCACTACAAAACTTGGGGTTGATTTTTTTTTTTTGGGAACTAGGGGAGAATGATTCAGAGTGAAAAACAACCCACACGTAAATTTGATGGTCTTAAACTTATGTATTTTGGGTTTAGTTTTTTTGTATGTAAATAATTGTTAGTTTTGTTAATTTTAGGTTAATCTAGGTTAGTTTGTTGTCCATCAATTTGGGGATTTTTTTGTATCTATTTCCAAGCTTTATTAATATTTTACGAAAGTGAGATTTACTTGTCACTTTTTTTAGCCCCTGTTTTGGGAGGTTAATACTTACCTGTTTTACTTGATTTTGGTGTCATTTGAAAGGTATTCAATTACCTTTTCATTGAATCTAAGATTTGGATATCCAACATGATTTAGGGAAGTTATAATGGGATGGTGGATTAGTGGGATTGGGAGCCTTCCTACATCTATATGGTGTGGCATTCCGAGGGCCATTTGTTGGGGTTTTTGGAAGAAAAGAAATAGGAAATTTTTTTAGGATAAGTTTCGAAGTTAAGAGGAGGTGGTGATTGATATCTTTGAAATGCTTTTGGAGTGGGCCTCGGTGTGGGTTAACTTTGATGATGTAGAATGGGATTCTATATGGGGCGAGGAGTGGTAATTGTACTTGTGTTAGGTTGTCTTGTTATCTTTTTATATCACTTTCACGCTGATCAACCTTATTGTACTTTCTATATTGCTTTATTCCAATAAATGATATCCTTACCTTTCAAAAAAAAAAAAAAAAGATTTAGGGAAGTTATGGCCAAAATACTAGTAGGGTATTGATGTAGGAGCATACCATGTCAAGAAGAAGAAGCTAGGGGATCATGGATAGTCCTCTTTGTCAAGTCTAGTAGAGTAGTTTATTTTTTTCTGTTATTTTCTTATTTTAAAAGTGTGTGTTAGTGGTAATTTTGTAATAAGGCCAATAGTGCCATGGCTAGTTTAGTTTTTTTTTTTTTGGGTTTTTAG